>JAXGGA010002896.1:0-112478 GCA_038373865.1 Uloborus plumipes
GCCAGTTAAGGTCCCACTCTTTGGCGTAAAATAATTTTATTTTCTAAGGAAATTATAAGTTTCACCAAAGATCCTTTGCCGATGGCCCTTAAAGACAATCAGTCAAAAACCACTCAGATCTTAATAAAAATGTGAATATAAAGTAATGAAGTGTTAGTCAAAAACTACTTTAATATCCATGGTTGCCGAAGGCGGAACTATGGATTTTGAGTAATGAACTTTCATCGGGTTCTGGTTCTCAACGAACTCATATATGAAAAGTACTAAAACAATATTTTAATAATGACGAATGTATCACTTTGTGAAATGAAAAATGTTAAATGCATATCCGAATGAGCACGACCAAAAGTATGGGCAGCGAATAAACTCGCAAGAAACGGTTATGCTTTTAAATAATCCCAGTTAATTAGGAAAATTAAAAAAAAAAAAAAAAAATCTCGGCACCTTGTGTTACAATTAATTTTGTAAGTTAACATCATTCTTCTCTCGAAATAACTCACTAGCGTTGAAGAATTCACGCTTCCGGGGGACGGCCGCGGTTCGTTACGTGCTTTTCCGCTGGCTGGCCCGGCACAATGACCCTCCGGGCGCGAACAACCCACCCCCTGGGCATGAGACGATTGGCGCATCGAAAACGATAAAAGAGTGTGCAACCGCTCGAGGCCGGTGACCAAATTAGGTGGATCCGGGACCTTAAGCCGTGCATTTGGGCTTCAAAGCGTGCAGGGGTCTAGTGTGCGAAACATCCCAACGTGCCACTGGGCAGAAGTAGGTCTGCTAGTTGAGTTCAATGGGTCAGGTGTAATGCAGGTCATCCACTTGAACGTCCGTCAAACCTGGGCACGGTGGAACGAAGCACACAGAGTTCCGTCACGGCATGAGGGGCCGGACTCTTGATTGCCTTCCGAAACAGACTGAGGCTGCGACCGAAGCATAATCACTCAGGGACTGAGGCAATACTATGGAGTTGCATACATCCTAAGGGCGCTCATGTATGGGTGGGCTAGGTATATCAGTGTGTAGGTGCACGTGTGCAGTTGTCGTGTGCTAAGGGGCCAGGCGCTGGGAACTTTAAGTTCGCATGTTCATGGCCGGGAACACATGTTTTTCCTCTAGTGAATAAATTTACCCGTAATCTATATAATTACTAGAAATGACATATATCAATTTCTTGCAGCTGATAAAAAGGTGTAAACTTTTAACTGTCCATTGTCCACAATCCCATACCCTCTATTAAATCAGTTTGTTAATTTTAACAACACTATTATTTTATAATAATAATATTTGCGGATTCCATACAGAGACTGCGCTGTGGTCTAAAATTATTAGAATCCGTTCGTGGGTTGAATTGCTCTAATATTTTCATGCATGTGTCTTTTTTGTTCTTTCTGTTTATGTGGGACCGTAATCATCCTAGGAAAACTGCTACAAATTACCCATGTTGTGGACACGCATCATCAAGATTGTTTAAATTTATTTTTAGGGCAGGCCAGTCTACGAACGAAATGCGGAGTTTCCAAACGCAAAGTAGAAAGCCAAAAAATACATAATTTTTTTCTGAAAAAACCTAAATTTACGTGCCCGCAGAATAATGAAACTGAAGATATAAATTCAGGAGTTCCTTATTAGTTTCTTTGAGCCCACTCAACCAGGTCAGGAAGAGCAGCATGGAAACCGGAAAACAAGGTGTCCAGAACACTTCAGTACCAGGACCCAGTTCTGAATTTGATCTGATATGAGGATATTTATCAAAAGCTGATATGGACGATTTTAAGAAGAGCAAATCTTTTGAAAAACACTGGACAGCCTCCAATAAATTATCATTCCCTTATTGTGTGTTAATAAAAAGGGGAAGCAAACGAAAAAAAATGCCACAAAGGTCGCACCTGGGATAAATTCCACAGGTTGGTGTTATCCCACAAAGACCAGGGGTTATACTGTAAATACTGTGTACTCTTTGGCAGCAAAATTGCCCGAAAACTAGTACACCACTGGGAAATTTTGGTTAATTACCCAACTAAAAAGCTTTTGACGACCTTCTTGGAGAAAAGGGGACCTTCTTAGACATGAGAAGAGCCAACATCATAAGACAGCCGTAGAGTTGGGTAAAAACTTTTTAATTACCTACCATAAACCTGACCTAGAAGTGTCGAATTTGATAAACAAACAACGGCAAGAGCAAGTGGAGGAAAATCGGCAGCGCTTACGTCCCATTGTGAGCACCATTATACTTTGTGGAAGGCAAAACTTTCCTCTCCGAGGGCACCGAAATGGACGGCTCTCTTTTTAGCGCAGGAAAAAAACAAGAAAGCATGAAGATAATCCAAGTATTGTTACTGCTAACGATGGAAATTTTAGAGCTCTGTTGCGTTTCAGAATCGAGGCTGGCGATAGATCATTAGAGCAGGCATTTAGCGTCAGCAAAATCTACTGCCACCTACATTAGCAAAACTACCCAGAATGAAATAATTAATTCTTGTAAAGAAGAAATTCAAGAGGTAATTTTAAGCAGAGTTAAAGAAGCGAAGATGTTTTCAGTCATTTTCGACGAAACTACAGATGTATCAAGAACTTCACAGCTTAGCCTCAGCATTCGGTATCTGTTCAATAATACTATCAGAGACAGTGGTCGGAAGTAGCGCGCTACAAGTAGCGAAACTACTGTAGTAACTACATTTTTTAGTAGTTTGTAGTGTAGCGCACTACTTTTTAAAAAAGTAGAGTAGTGAGTAGCGCGATACAAAAAAATAGTAGTTTGTAGCGATTTCTGAAAACTACTTTTAAATTTAAAAAAAAAAAAATAAATAAATGAAAAAAATTTAAAAAAAAAAAGAGAACGAAGGAAAAAAACAAGGTTTTTCTTGTAACGAATATTTGTAAAAATTGTAAAAAAAATCTAAAAAGGACAAATTTTAGCAAAACAAAAAAGGAACAAAAAGGAAAAGTAAGAAATAAATTCAAAAACAATTCCTATTTCTATTCCATATTTGAATGAGGTAATTTTTTAATCTAAACCACTTTTCGAATTTTTTCGGTTGATCCTCAAACGGTGTATTCTTGTCAGGGACGTCATTTCAAGCTTTTCCAGGGGGGGGGGGGGGGCAAAGGGTAAAAATACAATACAATTTCACCAGAAAACACCAATTTCTTAAAGTCGGGGGGGGGGGGACAATTGACCTGTATTTATTTATTTTTTAAAAAGTAGCGAAGTAGCTACTACATTTCAAAAGTAGTGTAGCTCGCTACATTAAAAAAAAAGTAGTTGTAGCTGTAGTTAACTACATTTATAAGAAAGTAGTTGTAGTTGTAGTTCGCTACGAAAAATATGTAGTTTTTCCAACCACTGATCAGAGAAGACTTCCTAACTTTTTGCGATGCATATGCCTCCATTCGGGATGAAGATATAAGCAATGAAGAGCGACGTCTGACTGGAAAAGCCATAGCCCACATTGTTGAAGACCTCTTGAAAAATTTCAATGTCGATCTAAAGAACTGTGTTGGCATTGGAACAGATAGTTGCTCCACTATGGCATCTGACGTAAAAGGAGCTGCCAAAGAACTAATGAAAAAAGCCATATATGCAAAACGATGTCCGTGCAGCAATCACGCTTTAAATAATTCTTTAGCAAAGGCTTCAAATGTTAGTTTTTGCATGAACGCAACTGCAGTGATGAAGAAAGTAATTTCATTTGCGAATTCCTCACCTAAAAGACAAGTTGTTTTTAAAGATGAACTGAAGGGATCGCTTCAAGGCTTGTGTGAAACACGCTGGGTTGAACGCCATGACGTACACCTTCAGTTTCAGGGTGATTCACTAATAAATATATACAACGCGCTGCAAAATATTGCCCAGTGGATGGATACTAATTCAGCGTATGAAGCCAGCTGTTTGGGTCAAGCTCTGCGTAGTTCAGAATTTCTCGTATCTTCTATTTGCCTCTTTGATGTTCTTGGTGAGTCTATAACTAAATATATAGAAATCATATTATATGGGAGATCGGGTCCAGTTGATACCAAATGAAGTTGATACAGAGGTTTAAAATCTCGACTGCGTTTTTCCCATTAGAACTAAGATTCATGCCGGCCCCCTTGTCTAGTGGTCAGAGAAGTCTGACACGGACGGTGTTTTCCCGGGTTCGAATCCCGGCTCGACTCCCCCCCCCCCCCGGAATGCTAAGTAATACACAAACAAAAAAAATAACTCGAAGGGAAAGAAATTCCTGTTGAACTAAAATTCAAAGAACTTATTTCGGAGGGGATATACTTATGCTTGTTTTCAACAACTCTTAAAAATGTCAGCATAAGTTTATTCATTTGCATAGCAACTTGACCCACGTTGGGTCAAGTTGATATGTTTCAAAATTATTATAGTAATAATAATATATTTTTTAATGTGCAAAAATTTTGTCAACAAAGGTTTTTAAATTATTATTTGATAGAAAAATAGAACAAGAAAACATGAAATCTTAACATAAGTAACAGCAATTAGAAAAATCAAAGTATAAAAAGTGTATCAACTATACCCGGTATCCCTTCCTACTAACATTTTATAAAATGCTTTTAAAAAAATAAAAAAAAAATTCTTTATTCTTCTTCCAGGCGTTACGGTGGGTCTTAGCAGGCATTTACAAAATCCAGCACTTGATCTAAGCAAAACAATTGATTATGTCCAAGACGCTTTAAGCATACTCCAAGATAAAAGGGAGAACGCTTCATGTATTTTTGGCCAACTTTTTGAAGAGGCTGCAGAAACTGCTGTAAAACTTGATACAGAGATTAAGATGCCGAGAATAGTGTCTCGACAAACTCAACGAGCAAATATGCCTGCCAATAGCCCAGAGGAGTATTTTCGAAAAGTCATTTACATTCCTTTACTGGACAATATAATTTCAGATCTTAAAGACCGTTTTTCATCAGACATTATGAATATTTGGAACCTTACAGCATTTTTGCCGCAAAATATTTCAGCGAGTACTGATGACAAAATTTTACATGAAGTAGGTGATTTTTTATAAAGGACTTTTGCCAGTAAATACGTCATCATTGAAAGTTGAGTATCAGCTGTGGGTAGCGAAGTGGAAGCGTATAAAGATTCAAAATCCACTTAAAGAATTTCCTCAATGCATCACAAAACTTATTGAAGAATGTGATAAGGACATATATCCTGGCATAAACTGCCTTCTTAGACTTATTGCTGCATTACCGGTAAGTATTGCCACAAGTGAGCGAACCTTCTCGACATTGCGACGCTTAAAGACATGGTTGAGAGCCTCAATGTGTGAGGAACGTCTTGTGGGGCTTTGCCTCTTACACATTCACAGAGACATTGATGTGAGCATCGACCATGTCATAACTAGATTCGCCAAGAAGTCGAAAAGAAAGTTAGACTTTCTTATGTAAGACAATGTCTGGAAGAACGGTTAGTATTTGTATATAATTCGAATTTTTTGTTTTTATTATTGTTATTATTATTATTAGTATTTTCCTTCCCATTAAAAAATGTAGTACTTTGACTAACATAAATGACTGCTCCTATTGTACATTAGAAAAATAAGGGCTCGATAAAGTTGAAAATTATAACATTTAGAAGATGTAGTTTTCTCAAATGCATATTGTATAAATACATGTATTAAAAAAGCACTGACGTTTTATTGGTAAGTAAGAAAAAAACACAAGCTTTCAATAACTGAGCAATGTTTTTAGATTCTTAAAACCAAAGACAACAAAACCACGATTTCGGCGGACCAGATATGGACACCCATTTTTTTTTCTTTTGACGAGAATGCTTCCCCCCCCCCTCAGGTACCAGGTGGCTACAAATTGAAAATGACCCCCTCCCTTGACCAGAGCCTGGATCCGCCCTTGTGTGAGGAGAGAATTTTCCGAGAGATCTTTGGGTGGAGAGGAAACTTTTTGAAATTAAATTCCTAAACATGCAATTGTAGCTAATCTTTCATGACGATAATCGATAGAGGAAGAAGAAATGGGGCTCTGGCACGGAGTAGAAAGAAGGAGAGAAATGTTCTACGGATGCGCTAGTTCAGGGGTGGCCAACCTTTTTAGCGAGAGTGCCACTATGAGGAGAGAAAAAGCTAAGCGTGCCACATTGCATTTTCCCATCGAACTGAAAATTTTTAAAAAGTTGAAAATAGATTTTAGGTTGGTTGACTATAATTCTTACTCTAGTGAGATTACGAGAAACATTTTTCTCGTAAATCCAAGCAATTGAAATCTAAATGATAATAAAGATAAAACAAGTCCGAACTTAAGAGTTCTCGTTAATAAACACTTTTATAAGTTCTGTCAGTTGGCTTATGCTTAAAAAAGAAACAAATAACATCAAACATTCCATTCTAAAAACTAAACAGTCTGTACTTAATGTGGTTTATTAAACTGTATCTTTTTTACCAAGTCTTTAATTTTAGGACTAATTCCTGAGAATCCTAAGAAGTTTAAGCGTTTTAAGTGCTATCAATTAATATTCAATGGTATTTAGATTTTTATGCATTCATAACAAAAAATATTTGTTTAGAAGCGTATTTTGAACCAAATCTACAACAGCTGCAGGCGGTAAAAATTTTGTTGGTACAAATTTCCGAATTTCTACATAACGTGGATGACTTTTTGTTGAAGTAAGCTTTTATATTTGATTGCCAATGAAAAAGGTCAGTAATTCTGATTTGGATTTCGGAAGGGTAATAAATAGTGCCTTGCAGAGAAATAGACAAAGAACTTGAAAATATCAGCATTTTTTTATGATCCTGAAAATCATCAAACCTAACACTGAATGTATACTTAAAATAGGTGTAAAATTTCCTCCATATATCATTGGAAAATTATTAAATTTGGGTTGATACTTTCAGTATCAAATTTAATGTTCTATTCTTTTTTCTCCAAAGTAGAGAGAAAGAAACTGAAGTTTCATCATAAAAGAAAGTAGACGGCCATAAACCAGTATAGGTTTCATAAACCTATACTGGTTTATGAAACTTTTTTTGTACTATTTTTTTAAATAACCTAAACACCGGATAATAAGAGATGACATAACTCAATTCATTTGCTATTCTTCATTCCTAAGTAGCAAGTCCTCAGTGCTTTACTTCCAGAAATTTTAAAAACACACTCCCTAATATTCTAAAATCTTATGACTATTTTTCCTTTGGACAGCTATTGCACATTTCAATGAAGGAGTAACTTGCCATGCTCTCCTCTCTCTCCTGGAAAAAGTTCACAAAACATTCATAGTTTTCATTCGTAGTTTGTTAATACAGTGAACTCTACATTGTCACCAGCAGAGAAAAAGTCTCATTCTTTGGCAAGGAGTTGGGGATAAATAATTCGATGGATACTTTTGAAGGTTTTTTCCCAAATTGTTTTCAAGTAATGTAACAAAATCATTTCAAGGACCTTCATTTGTGCAACCATACCGAATTTTGTCTAACCTGGTTTCTTAGTTGTACTTGCAGAGTTAACTTTTTTTTTTAATTTCATCACCAGTGGCTGAAATTATTGCAGATCAAGAATTCATTCTGCAGCATCGAAAGTTTCATTCGTGTGAAGCACAAGTATGCTTTACAAAGCATTGCCTGTGCTTTCGTTGGATGTCCGAAGCTAACGCTAAGTACTTCGCAAATTTAGTTTTGACAATTTGTAAGGCAGCCTCTTGACAAGTAATCGTCATAATATTACTATATTTATCAGTTCAAGGGTTTTAGTTTTTATCAATATTTTTACGATCGTCATTTTTCCCTCAATTTTGGAATTTTTTCAAAAAGTCTTCGCGTGCCACTGTTACTGCTCTGCCGTGCCACATTGTGGCACGCGTGCCGCGGGTTGGCCACCCCTGCGCTAGTTTGAAAGTGGCAACGAATTCTCACCGCCGCCAAAGGACGCTGCTCGACAAACGCTCCCTATCTCCTACGGGAATCAATGTAAATGATACTGAATCTGTCATCTTTTTAAATGCTGCTAAGGGAAAGAAAAAAATTTTTTTTTCAACTGGATTTTGGTGTAAACCATCGATTAACATTGTGAACTAAATATGACTTTGATCCAACTGAAATTTTGCCGTATTTTTTAAGAAAGATGTTTAATCGATCGCATCTAGCTACTTGCCAAATTTAACATATATGCGACTATATGTGGCATTTTCTTTGCATTGTACGATATAATTTTTGCTGAGAAAAAAAGTTCTCTAAATTGTTGATAAATTAAGCATGAGGCAAAAAATAATTATGTCAGTATTTAATCTTGTTATTAATTAAATATATTTAGTAGACAAAATAATTATTAGTTTAAATATATTTATTAAATATATTTAGTTCATAATGCTAATCGATGGTTTGAGCAAAATTCCAATTAAAAAAAATATTCTTGCCAACAGCAGTCTTTAAAAAATGACAGATTCTGTCAGATTTGGTAAGTGCGTTCGATTAAACCTATGTCTCAAAGAATACGGCACCTATTTTCGTGGGATGAAAATCATGTTTAATTCATAATGTCAATCGAAGATTTACACCAAAATCCAGTTGAAAAAAAAATGTTTTCCTTTCCCATAGCAGCATTTAAAAAGATGACAGATTCAGTATCATTTACATTGATTCCCGTAGGAGATAGGGAGCGTTTATCGAGCAGCGTCCTCTGGCGGTGGTGAGAATTCGTTGCCACATTTAGATAGCAGAGATTTAGCTCCTCCTCTTTAACCTCCTTGGGCTCTGGTTTGAGAACTCTTTTCTGGATTTTTTTTTAAATCCGTATTTTAAAAAACGCTTCTAGACAACTTCCTACACAATCTTGGTTGTGTAAAACAAATATAAAGTTAGGGAACTGTCTTCCAGGGAAGTAACCAGACCCTAGTTTCGTGGAGGGTTTTAACAAACCTATTTCTCGTGAAACTATAAAGTCAATAAAATGCGATTTCGTGTTCTATATTCTGTTGATTTTTGCCACAATAGATGTTAAAAGGGTATTAACCAGAAAAATGTTTTTAAAAATGACTCATCTTTTCAATGAAGAAAAAAAAATCTGGCTGTATGATTTTACTCATACAGGGTGTTTCAGAATTCGACGGCAAAAATTTAAGGGGAGATACTACACACCAGGACAAATAATATGACATAAAAAAGTGGGGGTCCAAAATGATTTCCGACGGAGATAGGGGCGGTTCAAGTTTAGGGTCAAAAATTTATAAAACACGAAAAAATCGATCGATTCTTTCGCCGTTTTCACTAAAAATATTCTTAATAGATGTTCTTTCTCTAAAAAAATTGATGAAGATTAATTTCAAAAATTGTCGACAGAGGGCGCTTTAGACTTTGAAGCTAAAAACAACTACTTTTTACTGGCTTTTTTTGTATTTTCGTAACAGATTCCAAAAGTTTAAACTTAAAACTAAATTTTGAGCCCAAAATATCAACTTATTTCGGGTATTAAGTAGCGAAAAACTCGGACCAAACGTAAAAAATCGTGTTTTTCTGGTTTGAAACTTGCCGTTTCGTGTAAAAAAAAGATAATAAAAAAATTATCTGGCGACACTAATAATGCGAAAATAAAACCAGATGACCACTTTCGAAACTTAAAAAAAAAATCCACAATTTTTTTTCAAAAAAAAAAAAATGTTTTTTTTTTTACACGAAACGGCAAGTTTCAAACCAGAAAAACACGATTTTTGCGTTTGGTCCGAGTTTTTCGCTACTTAATACCCGAAATAAGTTGATATTTTGGGCTCAAAATTTAAGTTTGAGTTTAAACTTTTGGAATCTGTTACGAAAATACAAAAAAAAAAAAAAAAACGGTAAAAAGTAGTTGTTTTTAGCTCCAAAGTCTAAAGCGCCCTCTGTCGACAATTTTTGAAATTAATCTTCATCAATTTTTTTCGAGAAAGAACATCTATTAAGAATATTTTGAGTGAAAGCGGCGAAGGAATCGATCAATTTTTCCGTGTTTTATAAATTTTTGACCCTAAACTTTAACCGCCCCTATCTCCGTCGGAAATCATTTTGGACCCCCACTTTTTTATGTCATATTATTTGTCCTGGTGTGTAGTATTTCCCCTTAAATTTTTGCCGTCGAATTCTGAAACACCCTGTATACGCGCATTTGAAGGAGTACTTATGAAATTTTTATCTTACGACACTTATAAGATGTGTTAAATATATGAGTTTAGTACTTACAAATTTGAAGAATTTTGTTTTTTTTTTTTTTTTGGTTTGTTTTTTTAGTGGTATTAAAAATTTGAAGGGAAGGGTGTATTGATAAGAAGAAATTATGTTTGCAATAACTACAATAGAAATAAATGCTGCAGAAAAAAACAATTAATCTGTACAATTATTCAATAATGATAATTTCATTCTTCAAGTGCAGTTTCAAAGTAAATTAAAATAAAGTAACAATAATAATTTTTTCAGTGAGAAACTCTGAAAGGCATTTTTGTAAGTTTTGAAAAATTCCGGAGGGTGGTTTGAACCCTAAAATCACACCCCTTAAATATGGCCCTGCTGTCTTCCTATCTATTAATTGATTAAATTATTGATTTGAAAAAATGTTGTCGAAAATCCTACCCCAGTTTTTCTTTTCGAAAATTATTAGTCCTTTGTTTTTTCCACTGTGACATTTTCAATTTTCAACCTGATGTTGATATTTGTTTGAAACTTTAACATTGGGAACGGGAACCCAATTAAAAAACCCTTAGACATTTTGAACTGTGAGCTGTGACACCGCAAGGCTTTCTTTCTCCACTATTTTATTTTAATTGTCATGCCTCCTGTATCTCTTGATAGATATTAGGTTTTCTTTCTTTTTTACATTCAAACATTTAGAACTACTGGTGTGACTATTGATTGCAATATTTTTAATCTTGCTGACTACAATTTATGCATTTTTTTTCTTAACGATGTTTCAGCGTTCCATGTATTTTTCTCCTCCTATGATTTCCATGATAATGTCTTCTTTAAAAAAAAAAAAATGAAGATATGTCGGCGGTCCCCATGAAGCTCTGATCTTTATTTATCTTTTCATTTTTTTTATCAAAGTGAAACTTGCCATGGGTTTGTACTTGGTAGGGATGGACCGGATAGTGATTTTGCCGGATACCGGATATCCGGAATTGTGCCGCCGGATATCCTGCGGATATCCGGCATTACAATTACATTGCATGTTCGCTTATTTTTATGTAATGCAGCTTCAAAACAAAAAATCAACTTTGTTTCTCGCATCATTTCTTTGAAAACATGTTAAATACATTCAAATTAATTTTTAAAGCCTCTATTTTATTTGTACAGGAGTAGCGCTACATATGAAATGAAACACTAGCATATTGTGATTTCTTCCTAAATTATGTATTTTTATCAAAAGAGACAAAACTTTAAAAGATAGAATGAAATATTTCTGTATCTACTCGAAGTTTAAACTTTTAATTATTCTTAGTTTAAATTTTAAAGCTTTTCTGTTTCAATATCATTTCAGTAAGTTTCTACGTAAATGATAGTTATTAAATATTTCACCATTATTATATACACGATAATTGATTTACAAAAAAGGAAAGGAAAGAAGAAAGAAAAAAAAAAACTACGCTCAGATAAACTTTTTTTTAGTGAAATTAATACATATTTTATTAGTATTTTGTGAATTTAAACTTCATTACAAAGTAACACATTTTCTTATTTCTAATTTTGCAATAATATAAAGCAAAATTTTGCTTTGAAATTTTTTTTTAAAGAATAATACGCATGTAATTTTTCTGGCATACAAGTTAAAGAAGAAAATATTAAAACAGGACCAGTGTGTTAAAAAATAATAATAATAAACTTATACTCAAATAATCAATTAAAATTCCAAAACTCCAAAAAACAAAGGTACATATTTTCTGAAGATTCAAATCAGCAGCTTAAATATATTTTTAAGAGTTATGCTAAAGTTGTTCACTTTTTAAAAAACAAATGAATAAACTTATACTTAAATAATCAACTTGAAATTTTACTTTAGTTCCAAAAAATTAAGATACACATTTTTAAAAGTAGCGAATTATCATTTTAAATACATTAAGAGTCATGCTAAACACATTCACTTTTTTAAAAACAAATTAATAAACTAATTTTTAAACAATCACCTCGAAATTCAACTTCATTTTGAAAAAATAAAGATACATTGTTAGATGCAAATGTTATATTTATGGGTTATTCTAGCCAAAATGGTACAAATCATGTCTGAAATTAAGTTTAGCAAATGAAGTAATTTTCGCCAAGTAATCGTTGTTTTAAAAATTATTCTCTGTTTATTTGTGCATTATAAAGTGTATGGCTTGTATATGAGTCATTCATTAAGGGTTTTGAATAGTTTGACCACTTTGTGTAACTAACAGAGGAGCCAAATGAGGTTTAAAAAATACATTTCTAATCGAAAAGAAAAGTTAATTACAGAACAAGTATAAAATGGACTAAACATCCTGACACTAATTCTGTCTGCAATTTCTAGAAAAAATATTTTTTGCACCATTAATGCGACTGTAACAGAGTGGACATCCCACAGTGCAAATTAACTATCATCAGCAAAGAATTTTAGGCTTATCTTAGTTGTTGACCATATAATTCAATGTATCAAAGTAATCACAGCAGATACATTACTTGTACTTATAAAAAAAATATCACATTGAATGCGATTGCTTATTTTATTTCTGAAAGGCTTGTAACAGAGTGGACAGTTTGAAACAAAAAAATCTAGGAACAAATATAAATAAGTTTTTATCCAAAATTGTTTTGTTTACATACATAAAAATCAGCAGAAAGGGTATCAGAAGCATTTTTTGTGCTGTGCATTGCAAATGATTTTGTTGTTGCATTTCAGTTTAATCTTAAATTGCATTTTAAGTCCTAGCCATTTGAAGCTGGGGCAGATCATTTTTCCTTTCTTCTGCCAAAGAATTTTTTCTTTTTTGAGTCCTTTATAAATATCTTATGCCTAAATAAGTAATACTTGGTTACACACAATTAGATGGGGAACAAATAAAAAAACACAATTAATTCGTGGTAAATATTAAAATTAATTACCAAAATTCTGAAGTATCGGGACTGATTTGTACCATTTTCGCTGAAATGACCGATATATTTTTTTTGTTTTAAATTATTCTAAACATGTTTACTTTAAAAAATAAATTAATAAACTTATGTCTAAATAATTAACTTAAAGTTTTACTTAAATTCCAAAAAACAAAATACACTTTCTAAAGATGCAAATTAACATCTTAAATACAGTCGAGTCACAATAGCTCATAGTCCCAAGGGACCGGCTAAAAGCTTAGAGTTATTGATAGTTCGAGTTACAAGCAGTTCCTACCGTCTTTTCTAGAATTTGGGACCAAATGAACTTTGAAATAAAGGTATATTTGAGTTTAGGGATGCACCAAGTACTGGGTAAATATTCGGTACTCGGCCAATTTGCCGAGTACTCGGTACTCGGCCAAATTTGAATCAGGTACTCGGCCGATGCAGAGTAGTTGTAGAAAATTTAGTTCAAGACACATTTTTCAATAATTAAAAATATGCAAATATATACATAATGCAATCATTTACAATTAATATATTTATAAAATATGAGGTTGTGAAGCTGCTGCTTCTGGTTTCTGAAAAAGTAATATAAACTCTTCTCTATTGTTCATTGGAGGAACAAATTATGGGTATACTGCCATCTAGTGAGAAATTTTCTAGTTAATTTTGAAAATATTGAAGTTTGTAATGCTTCAATATAGTAAATCTTTATTTTAACACTTTACCGACCGGGCGTCGATTAATCGACGTTTTGTTCCCAGCGCTTACCGACCGGGCGTCGATTATTCGACGTTTGCTCTCGGGCGCTTACCGACCGGGCGTCGATTAATCGACTTTGAACCGATCTGTGGATTTTATAGTTTAACAATAAAATGTTAAAAGTACAAATTACCCGATCTGCAGCTGAGCGGGCGGTGAAAGGGCATAGGATGTTCGAATCGCTACCGGTCGGTAAAGTGTTAATATCCCCAAAAGCTTTTAAAAATTATTCAAGTTTAGAGAATTAGAACTAATCAATAATAGATTATTATAGTTCCAACTTAATTGATACTTTATATTTATTCATTTTATGTAGTTTCATTTTAAAATAACTTTTTTCTAAAATTTTTAACAAAATAAATAAAATATTTTAAACAATGCATAAGTTAAATTCAGTGGGATTTTTGTTCTAAGAACTATCATATAGAGGTCCATTCCAATGATCAGTTCATATGTTAGAGTTTGAGTTTACTGCTGGTCCATTGGTTCCAGACCAGTAAAACTCGCCTCGAATCACCATAAAAATAATAAACAATCCAAGGACCACCATTTTTTTTAAAGAAAAAGAAAATGTGGTTAATGATTTAAGGTGAACTAGTGATGTTGTCTGTTAACCAGTATATATTCCTGTTCACTGGTCGAGAAGACCAGTAAAATTTTGTAATGATTTCTAACCCTGTACCGCTGTATGTCAATGATTTTTTAAAAAACAATTGGTACTCGGTACTCGGCTACTCTGCCAAAGTGCTACTCGAGGCATCCCTTTTTGAGTTCATAAAGCTTCGAGTTATTGAGACTCGATTGAATGTTATTGAGGGTCATGCTCAACATGTTCTCGAGGAGTTACGGAGCGGCGTGACAGACATGAAAAGATTCTAATAGCAGAGAAATATCTTTTCTGAAAAGAAAGGATTAGTACAAAAAGAAAGAACGAAACAAAGTGCAAGATTCTAAATTTCCTTACACACATTCAAACTTTTTCAAAAAAAAAAAGCATGGCTAAGTTGCGACGATTCATGGGGACAGATGATTACATTATCTAGAAGAACACTTTTGCCAATGTTAGCTAGGTTCTTTATTGCATGCTATTTTCAATTATAATAAAGCATTAATAGTGGCAAAGTAAAAAAATCTAATTACAACATCATTGGGTGTTAATAGATAGCAATTTTTGTTAGAAGTACAAAAACTAAAAATAAAAGAATTCAATAAATAAAATAATTTGAGAATATAAATTAAAAGCTACTGTGATTAATTTTTATGAACTAACGATATGATCGTAAGGTTTTTTTCAACCTTTTGTCGCACATTAATCCTTGAAGGTTTGAAGGTTTGTAGCTTTTTCTTACTAAGCTGAAGACGATCATACTTTATCTAGAAATTGTGAAAAATCAAATATGCAGAATGCTTCCATGTCCAGTACAAAGTCGAAGAAATAACATATAATTTTTGTTTTAGAAGCAAAAATTGGTAAAAAGGAAAAATGAAAAGTGATTACATCATCAAAAAAGTTTATCAAACAATGAAATTTTTAACTGGGATTTTTGTAAAAAAGAATTAGGTCCCCACATCATACCGGATACCTCCCACATCAATACCGTATACTTTGCCGGATATCCTGCAAAAATCTTCCGGATATCTGTATCTGGGGCGGTCAGCCGGATCGGATATCCGGAAGCACCGGATACTTAAAATATCAGCCGGATACCGGATAGTAACTGAAAATCCGGTCCATCCCTAGTACTTGGACTGAATACTTTTTTTGTTAAAATGCTTGAAACATACATTTCGGCGTCATTCAGTTAAGTGCATTATTATAATGAACCGTGAGTGTTCCTAAATAGGGTTCAAATATTGAATTTTCTTAATATTGTAGAAAAAATACTTTTTCCCATTTTTATTCTATTTGTGAGTTTATTATTTCTATTTCATTTTTTTAACACTGAGAAGGTTTCTTTTTCAATAGGTAAATTGAAATTGGCGGCCTCATTTCTGAAATACTGGGAGGGGGACACCCCTTCTCCTGGTGACGGCCCAGTCTTGACACGTACGTTGTCCATTATGAAGAATTAAATGCAGCTACGCAACAAAGTTATCTTACAGGCCTATGAATTTACCGACTCTTAGAAAAAGATCTTATTGCTCACAGCCCCCATGGCAGAAAGTTGCCGACACGGCGACATTGTTGCAGGATCAGAGAGACATTGTGCAGAAAGATTTTTGTGGTTGGGAAGAAAGTCTGAAAAAATAAGTAAATAAAACATCCAGCAGTAAAACCATTCTGAAGAAGTCTTACCAGATTATTCTGCTGTGGAAACAATCCTAATTCCTGTAATTATTGTTCCTATGAGAATATTTTAGTACTTAATGTTTGAAACAGTAAAAGGCTAGCTGCATCAAAAGTATCAAGAAAGAGCAGAAATATATCCAGAAGAGGATGAAAAATCATTGAACATTTTTATTTGGACAGTAAAAAATCAAGTGAAATAATTTTTTCTATAACTGGGAATTAGTTTTAAAAACCATGAAGCTACGTAGTATTGATGTAAACTTTATGAATATAATTAGCTTGTAGACGTTTTCTTATATATTTATTATTGGAGGATATTCTAGTATTGCAGAAAGAAATAGGTTCCAGAACATTTGTCGCAGAAAATAGAAAAAAAATTCTGCCACAGGGCTCACAGCATAAGTTTGTGATTTTTCTTGTAAAACCTTTTAATCAGGCCTGACAAGTGGCCAGCCATATCAGCCAGTCAGCCTAGTTGGAAACTAGGAGCCCGAGTCAGAGTTGGCGTGGTATAAATTTAATAAGTTTTATGGGGGATCAGGGCTCAGCGTTCAAACCGACAAGGTGCAACTTGGCACTAAGCGGCCCTGTTGGTAACCATTACTTCTCGAGCAGCAATTTTTATTCAATCGCTAAAATAATTACAATTATTGTAAAGAAATTGACTCAGATATTTAAATAATCAAAAAGAAAAAAGTCAGAAAGAAAGAAGAGAAAATCATGGATTAATTTGTATTCAAAGCGGCCCAAATTGAGGCTGCCCTATGGGCCAATCTACCCCTGATTATTTTCAGAGTACTGCCTTGAATCTGGAGGCAACAGTTTATTTCAAGTTCTCGAAACTAACAGATTTCTTTTTAAATGTGGATTTTAGTGCTATGAAAGGTTGGATTTTTACCAAGCTGCAGAATTTTAACAAGTCCTTTAATATCACACTTAACAAATTAACACAAAATAGTTACCTGTAGCATTGTATGAATACTTTGGATTTGGAAAAAAAGTCAGGGCTTATAATGTTTGTTCTCTTTCTTGTGAATTTCAGTACGAATTTTTGCTCATCATCAAGTTTCCCATTCTCGATGGCTATCCAAACTGTTACTTCCCATGGTTAAACTGAGATACAAACAGAATAACTTATGGATTTTTCGACCTTCTATATCACGCAAAGAATAAATGGGTGGCTACAACAGTACAGACCAATTTTTTATGCAGAGGAAGGAAAAATGCAACCATCCCAACATTCACTCAAATCATGTTTGTCTTGAAAATTTGTAAACAAAAGCCAAGCTAACTGACGGTTACAAGCACACGCTGAAAATTTAACTGGCAGTTTGGAGTTATATTTTACACTGAAGAGATACTTCTAATCGAAATTAGAGTAGTCTCCTCGCTTTATGAAACTGCTGCATAATACACATATTTTGTACACAAATAATTTTTTGGGGGGTTTTATTTGTTGTCTTTGTCTCTCATTCTCCAATGGTGCGCCAACACCTGGAAATCGCCAATATTTTCGATACGTTAATAAAAATTAGGCCGGAATTCAAGTGAAACACGGGCGATCGCATTTCACCAATGCAATCGCAAATTTCCAAATTTGGATTCAAGTGAAACGTTGCACGAGATGCTATTCTATCGTAATTCGACTTTCAGTAGCGATTAGAATTGCGATCGCCTCGAAGCGATTGCAATGGTTTTTCACTTGAATTCGGCCCATACGGCCGAAGTTTCGTCTCGGGCGGAAGGCGGGTCGAGAAGCGTTTTCGTCGGTCGGAAAAGGGGAGAACTTTTCGACCAAAGCTGGTGTTGCGAGTTTCGTGTCGAGGGCGAGAGACGGTCGGAAAGCTCCCTAGGCATTCCTCCCGGAAGTTGCGTTATTCGTCTAGGCCAAGGACGTATCCAGAAAAAAATTTCGGGAGGGGTCCAGTTTCGCACATTGACCAAACACACACACACTTTTATGTGTGTAATTATGAGCCTAATTTCTAGCTGACCCCCCCCCCCACACACACACACGATGTTTGGTGCGTGTGTGTGTGCATGTTTTTTTTTTTTTTTTTCATTTTTTTATTCTTATTATTTTCTTGAACTGACTTTTATTGGGGGTAGGGGTATCAAGATAGTTTAATCAATGAGAACTTTTTAAAGTGGGGTAGAAAATCCCCGGAATTTTAGGGGTCCGGGGGTTTCTCCCCCGGCTAAATTAAAAAAAAAAAAAGTTTTAA
Organism: Uloborus plumipes; assembly: GCA_038373865.1. NCBI lineage: Eukaryota > Metazoa > Arthropoda > Arachnida > Araneae > Uloboridae > Uloborus > Uloborus plumipes. Next base: position 18,315 of record JAXGGA010002896.1, read on the forward strand.
TGTTCTGCATTTTGAGGCCTTATATGGGGCAATTGGGACTTCAAAAATATATTGGAAATGTAGGCAAACAACGCTCTCATAAACTTTCTGCATTCTTTTGCAAATTAAGATTAATCAAAGCATAAAAAAATGTTTACTTTAACAAATGATTAACATTAAGCTTTAAGCAACAGAGAGGAAGGACAAGAGAGAAGAAAAAGATTAGCACATTATCACTTGCTTACATCGGTTTCCACTATAGTTACATAGTAGTTTTTGATCAGTTCCCCAACTCTCCAACAGACACAGCACTTAGTAACATAAAATAACCAATAGTATAAAACACATAAAATTCTTTTCAAGAAATAGTGTAGAGATTTAAAAAATAATTAACGAGAGAGTAACATTCTGGCCGTTTAGTTAATTCATAGTTTAATTATTTGATAAGAAATAGGATTGAAGCACTTTTAAAGGAGTTTCAAAAAGGTATTAAATGATTTTCAAAGACTCTTGAACAGTTAAAATTCTTTAAAGCATTTCATTTGCACTTTCCAGTCTCTGACGTTTTAATATTTAATTGCACAGTCTGACGAAATAGTAAAAACTTTGAAAGACACATCTTTTAAAGATTAAAAATAGATATTAAAAAATATTTATAACGGCAATTTCTTTTTCAATCATTAGTACTGCAGAAAACGAAAAAGAATACAGGTAGGGTAATATTTTTTCTCGTGCTTAACATATTAATAAAGAATCAATTACAAAGTAACTTCTGAAATACTGAATTAGGTATTTAATGAATAGTCAGAAATGAAACATGTGAGACACAAAAAATTATTTTTGAAAGTATGCTACAAAAAATGCTGGAATGATTTTTGCATTACGCAAAATATTTTTTTTAATCAAGGAGCTGAGTTTCGCACAACTTGGCGCCCCCCCCCCCCTTATTTGTGTTAGAAACTTTAAAATTCAATGAGTACAGCTTCATTTAACAAAGTTTTCAAGGTTTTTAAGCATTTACAAATGGATTTTTTTTAATTACTTTTTGTCTAAGATTGGTGAGTGTCCAACAAAGCAGAGGGTCTGTGAACGTATCCGTTTTTGTGTGGTCTTGCTGATTGAAGACATGTTTAGCTATTAAAATCCCTCGAGGGTTACAAATGCTTATAAATGGGGACCAACAAAGTACCTTCTTATTTGAATCAGGGCGGCGAGAAGCAATCTCAGCCTAGTCGGAAACTAGGGGCTCGGCGGTTAGGGGGTAAAAATCTGAGTGGTGTAAGTTTTATGGGGAAGGGGGGGGGGGGCGATCAAACTGACAAGTAGCTTGCCTTGAACCTGAATTGATTTGGGAAAGAGAGCTGGAAGTGCTAATGAGAGTCTTATTTTCAAGTATGTTTTGCAGCTAATGAGAATTTGAATTGTCATTTTTCTTTTTTTGTACTTCTTCAAATTTTCACTCGTTTAATAGTTAAAAGGGAAAAAAAACTTTTTTTTGCCATTTGAAATTAAAACAAGAAGTTCTGTCAAGAACTAAACGAGCCTACTTTCCCGTACATCGACATCGGCATTCTAGCATCTGATCATTATTCTCTTGATTATCGCAGACTGAAAATTATGTCAAACATACCTTTTTAGCACTTCAAGCTGATTTCTAAAAGCAAAATATACCCTTCTCATCAAATGAAATAGACACGTAAAAAGTAAATAAATGAATAAATAAAGTTTTGTCGTACCTTTTATGAAATGTAACTGTTACAGTTCTTCCGTAGAAAAATTCCTCAATCGTTTTCAAAAAAAATAATAATAATTAAAAGTACAAAGAACATCAAAACACATTTTATCAAAGAAAGAAAAAAAAACTCGTCCGTTAATAAAATGTCTCGAACTTCATTTTTAATCCGTTGCCAGTTGCTAAATATAAATAAAGAAAAAAATGCCCTCGTGAATGAAAAATTTTTGTCAAAAAAAGAAATCGTCTGCCAAAAAAAAAATAAATAAATAATAATAATAATAATTTTAAATAAAATAAAACAAATGAATAAATAAACAAAAAATCGTCTGCACAGTCAGTCATTTTTTTCTGGGCCTGCATTTCCGCCATATTTGCGGGGAGTCGGAGTCGGAATCAGAGTCCTCACAGAAGATTATTCAGAGAAGTACTTTACATACATTATTTATCAAAACCATTTTCTTACAAAGTTAGTTTGAAGGAAATCCGCCTGTAAGTTCAGGATCAACATTCAACTTAAATTTCCCCGTAGGCTCTAATGTTAAGTTTTATTCTGAACGGTTCAACGTTGTACGAAAAATGGTTCAAATCAAAATGCGAAATATGGGAATGAGCCTCTCCGAGATCTTTCGAACAAAAAAAAGGGGGAGGGTTATTCAATTTGGACGGTTCACTTAAAAGAAATTAGGTAGGGAAAGGTTGCTTGAACGGTTCAATGTTGAACGAAAAAATGTTCGAATTGAAAATTTAAATACGGTAATAAAGTATCCTTACCGAGATCCTTCGAACAAAAAAAAGTTCGTTTAAATCGGACTGTTCACTCTAAAGTTATTAGGGGTGACAGTTTGTTTGTACGGTTCGATGTTGAACGAAAAATTGTTCAAATCGGAAATGTAAATACGGGATTGAAGTATTCTTGATAAGATCTTTCCAACAAAAAAAAAGTTTGTTCAAATCGGACTGTTCACTAAAAAGTTACTATCGCGGGACAGGTTGTTTGAACGGTTCAAAGTTGAACCAAAAATTGTTCAAATTGAAAAATCAAATATGGGAATGAGCTGTACTCAGCGAGGTCTTTCCAACAAAAAAAAGTTTGTTCAAATCGGAATGTTCATTCAAAAGTTATTAGGGGGAGACAGACAGACCGACCGACCGACGCACAAATTCCCCATCTCAATACCCAACTTTCCAATTTTTAATTTTTTAATTTTTCTTTTTGTTTCTTTCTGACTTTTTTTTTTTTTTGGACTTGGCGATATTTTTCGGACTTGGCGATATTTTTTGGATGCATTAAGCCACTTTTAATACTTTTTTCGTTTTTCTTTTATTTTTAACGGGAAAGTAGGCTAAAAAAAACCTTTTTTTTTCTGTTTTACATTATAAAACATTTCGTGTTTCGGGGGGGGGGCATCGGGCCCCCCCTCTTTATACGGCCTTGGTCTAGGCACTCAGCCGGATGTTTCGTCGCTGCTCATCGCAGCCAATCATCTTGTTGCCTATCCTCTGTCGTCAGGATCCGCTGTTCAATCGCACCTCATATACGTGTAGTGTGCAGTTGAAATGTATTCATCGCGCAGCATGGCCAACGTAAGTAAAATTAAAATTTCGGCCCAGCAACATGAAATCATGGTAGATTTCTTTGGGCAGTGTAATATGTGTTAGACGTTTTAAAATCAAGGTTTACACAACACTAGCAGTACCCGCGCACAGCGATGCCCGTGCAATAAATTTGAAGGTAGTCAACTGAATAAATTTAAATTTACTCCAACCTTCTAAAGTAAAATTATCATATTCTTTCTTTCAAATGTGCTCCACAACCTTTTAAATTCCACTAAAAGTCCTGTTAAAGTTAAAAGTCTTATTAAAAAAAAGAAAATAATAATAAAAAAAATTCTTCTTTTTTTTGGGAGGAGGGAAGGGGGGGCTAGATAGACCGCAAATAAAAAAAAGTTTTTTTTTTTTTTTTTTTCATTTCCATGGCACGGGGCCCCCTCGAACCGCGGGGCCCGTAGCATCTGCTACTTCTGCTAATCGGCTGATCCTGCCATGACCGTCAGCTCCTCTTAACTTGGAATGACGGGCCTGGCAGCCACTGAAGACAGAAATTGCCTTCCCTCTTCGTTAGTTTTCGTATTAATTTTTTTTATTTCATATTTTTGTGTTGTATACAGATTTTTACATTATAGACAACTTATTATATTTGCACATACTTTATTTTTGGTTCAGTTTATCCTATTTCCGTACTATACATTACAAGCAATTTATTATGATTTATATGATAGATTTTGCCTTTTGTGAATTTATTACATTTTTATAGTCTATGTTTGTATACAAAGGAATTCCATTTATTTTTTATTGTTAGTTTTTTTTCATTATTGCTAATTAATTATATTGTTTATATCATAGATTTTTAGAGTAGAGGCAAATTAGTGTACTTTTTCTGCTACAAGGTTTCTTACACTACTGGCAACTTGATTTTTTTTTTCATGAGTTTCAATATTGAAGGCAGATTATTATCTCTTCAAATTATATGATTCAAATTATATGATTGTGGGCATTGGACATACTTTTTAGTGCAATAGAGTCTCGAAAATGGAAAATCCGAAGTGCTTTATTGACATTTTAAGGTATATTTTCAACAGCTAAAAAGATGATTTGCAATAAAACCTGAAAATAGGGATTTTTTGCGATTGAAAAATTCCCTTTTGTACTTAAAATAACATAATAAAAAAAGTATTGAGAGGTCACTGTCAACGACACTAGCCAAGTGTCACGAAATATTCTTTGACTACTAGAGATATATTCAGGGCCTGATTACTGAATAGGCCAAGTAAACATATCCTAGGCCCCCCACTATTTAGGGACCCCCAAATGTCAAAAATTGCTTTAGTCAATGTCTAAATTTGTTTTCATCCAATGCCTAAAATTGTAAACCCTCAGTACAGAAGGCCCCAAAAAAGTAACGCCTAGGACCCCGCGATACCTTAATCAGGCCCTGGATATATTCAGATATGTTTTGAAAATAATGACTTGACATGTAAAACGACGTGAAATTGAGTTTTCTCTCCTTACGACGCCAGAAAAGTGTTAAATTTCCACCGCTAAAGAAATTTTCCGGATAATCCGAGTTTTCAGTAATCCGAGGTTGCGTGAGCCTCAATTATCTCGGAGACTCTACTGTATTTAGCAATATTCAATAATGCACAGAAAAACGATAAATTAAACTGCGTATTCTGATAGGGAAAATGGATCAAAGCTAAATAATACAAATTTAAAAAATATCCCATTAAGACAAGGGCTTTGTGTTATAGATATATTCTTTTAAAGCTGGTCATATTTTGTTAGATGTTCTATCGAGAAAAAAAAAGAGGAAAAAAAAAATGTCCAGAAATTCGTTCGTTGCACACGATTCTATTCCGCATGAGCAAATTTTTACTCTAATATGTAGTCAATGATAAGGAGCTCCTGTTTTTCTCACTTTCCGATGGTCAGTGGTCCCTTGGGACAATGCTGGACGTCATTGTGACAACGCCTGTTCTTCTCACTCTTAAAAGCTATATTGTACTCGGATTAAATTCTGCGTTGAGTGCTGATGACCACGTGGTTTGTCCATTGCTGATATGGTAAGTATTAAGAATAGCTTTTGTCTATAGTGAAAGAGCTTCGGAGCGGGGGGTGGAGTGGGGTGGGGGGCTAAAAGACAAGGATGGGTAGCCTACAGCCAATAACGTGTGTTTTGAGCAAATTCCAAGAAATTTGTACTCATATTGTAAGAGCAGGCCGTGTGTGCGATTTCATTTAGCAGTTCCGTAGTCCAAATTGTGCGCGGTAGAAATTTTGAAGGAGTGTTTCCAGCTCAAACAGCAGCTTAAAATTGACTATTACGGACTATATGATCCTAAAAAGTATAAGTTTCCCGTCGCAGAGGATAATTGGGATCAAAAGCAAAACATCCGCCAAACCAGTACGGAGCAAAATAAGATGCCACCAGGGATAACAATACCAGCAGTTTCTCTGAACATAAGTGAAGACGTTTTCGACTACATAGAGATAAACAGTAAGTCCCTTTGTAATTTTTTGTAGTAATATTATTGACAAATGATAACAAAACGTCTTAAGCGCAGAAGCTTTAAAAAAATGACTTTTTTTGTACTCCAGAATTTCTTATTTTTGCACTTTGAAGAGTAAATATTATACACTTTAGTTATTCTCACTGGTCCTTTAAAAAGAGCTTGATTTTAGATATCAGTTACGAAGATGTTTTTGACTACGTAGTTTTGACATTTATTTTTGATTTATAATATTTAATTGTTATGTTTTTACAATGTTTATTTATAATGTTTAATTGTAACGCTTCATACCTTATTTTTTCTCAAAGTTTATGTTTCTTTACTCTCCCCTTTCTCTCTCTTTATCTTTTAATTAAAATTAAAAAAATTAAATAAAAAAAAAGAAATAATTTAAATAAATAAATAAGTTTTAAAGCCCCCCCCCCCAAAAAAAAAAAATTTCATGGAGCAACTTGCGCCATAATCCCCCCCCCCCCCTGTGGGCACCCCTGCTCCGTTTTTCTCAGTCATCTTGTTTTGTTTCCGCAATTTTAAACCCATCGTTTATTTCTTGTATCGAAAACTGAAACTTCATTTAATTTCTTACAAAATGCCTATCTTTGGAAATGTCCTAATCTTTTTTTTTTTTTTTTTTCGCAATGGATACGCTATTAAGTACTTATAAACTACTGTTTCCTACCGTTTTCTTAGTTTCATTAATCGAAACTGACAATACCTTTTCGATTGCAACTACCCGTCTTTGTATATGTTTTTTGCTTCGATGATATAATTATTTTAATAATTGGATGTCACCAGCTTATATGCACTAAATTAAAATTTTGTATGTTTAGTCTTAATGTGCGTTTACGCTCCAGACAAAAATTTTCGTTCATTTTTATTAATCACCCAATCTTATAAAAACTAACTTCATGGCTTCGTCCTATGTTTGGCAAATCCTGGAACCAAGAATAAATTTCTGAACTTTATAAAGTATGAAAATCTTACTATTTTTTCTGGATTTCCATTTTGGAGTGAAGACCCTGTTAATTATCCTTTGTAAATTAGTTGTAAAATATAAAATAAAAACTCAATATTATTATTTTTTTAAAGCAAAATTATAACCGAACAAAAAATAATAAATGAATACGTAGTTGAATGGGCGATCGTCAAACGAAACAAATACAACAAATAAATAAATAAATAAATAATTACAGTCGAGAGCGATGATTAAAATATCGGTTAAAAGAATATCCCACTAAATGAAACACATTTTCAATTTACCAAACGGTTGTAATGTATTATTTTGATCCCGGGTAATGGAATGTCCTGCTTATTAGAATAGCTTTTCGCGGTGGCTATTCCATTAAGCGGGAAATACTGTATATCTCATTCTGAACTCTGAAGGTCCTCTCTCCCCACCCAACTCTTCCTTTATTCAGAGAAAAAAAGAATCATTTTGCTTGTATGAGTTTTTCCTTCTTTTTTTTTTCTTTGTAAGGAAAATAAGCAAAAGTGATTATCAGGAATAAAACCTGACTTCATTTAGTTGCGATTTTACGGAGAGCCCACGGCCCAGCTTCAGAGCCCGATTAATATATTAATGGGCCCTAAGCCAAATACTTTCTTTTGAGCCAACTGTTCTCAAGTTTTACAATTTTAGGCATTTGATACACAGTTTTAGCCATTGATCGGAGGGTTCTCCAAACTTTACGGCCAACAGGTTATTTTTGAAAATTTTCGGAGACTTGCGGCACTTTCCCCCTAGAGAAAAGCGTTGTGACACTCCTAAAATTTAAAAACAAGATATATTCATATTAAATCTTCAGTTTTCATCTAGACATCAAATCTTTCTTTTGACAACAGAACTAACCTTCATTAATAAAGGTTAAAAAACTAAAATAATCAACAAATTGTTTTATTTCAGTATAGCTACCGAATCCGCAAATTATGTCAAACATACCTTTTTAGCACTTAGAGTTGATTTCTAAGAACAGACCTCTTTCATCTAATGAAATAAACGCGTAAAAAGTAAGCAAAAGAATAAATAAAGTTGTAGCATCTTTCAAACATTGCAGCTACTATAGTTTTTCCGTAGACAAATTCCTTAGTTGTTTTGAAAGCAGAATTAAAAGTAGAAAGCACATCAAAACAAAGAAAATCTCGTTTCTAAATAAAATGTCTCGAATTCATTTTTAATTCGTTGCCAATGATTAAAAATAAATAAATAAATAAATAAATAATAAAATGCTCTCTTAATGAATACTTTTTGTTAGAAAAAAATCGTCTGCCAAAAAATAATAATAATAATAAAGTAGAAGAAATAAATAAATAAACAAAGCATCGTCTGCACAGTTATTTCTTTTAAGAGTAGGAGTCTCATTTTTTCCCGGCCCGCATTTCTGCCATGTTTGCTGAGTCGAGGATTCAGAGCTGGGGTTGAAAAGTCGGAGTACTCGGTCGGAGTCGATAAGCGAAGTCAGAGAAAAAGGCTCCAAAATTCTAACAGTAAGAGTCTGTCATTTTTCACGCTTGCATTTCTGCCATGGTTTTACAGTCGGAATCCAAGTCAAGGGTTCGCTGTCGGAGTCCGAGTCAAAAAGTTGGAGTCGTCAGTCGGAGTCGATAGGCGGAGTGACAATCGAAGGCTCTAAAATTCTAATAGTAGGAGTCAGTCATTTTTTTCGAGCCTGCATTTCTGCCATGGATGCGGAGTCAGAGTTGGAGTCACGGATTCGGCGGTGTCAGAGTAGACTTCAAAAAATCAGAGTCGGCAGTCGAAGTCGATAGGCGGAGTCGGAGTCGAAGGCTTTAAAATTCTAATGGTATGAAATGAAATGAAAGCGAGGGGGCTTAACAAAGCCAAGCACTGCGACCAGAGGTCTATTGTACTAAATCCCAAAATTCTAATGGTGTCAGTCATTTTTCTGAGCCTGCATTTTTGGTTGCGGAGTTAGAGTCGGAGTCGAGGAGTCGGAATCAGAGTCCTCAAAATAGTTCTTCATAGAAATATTTTCCGAACATTCTTCATAAAAACCATTTCCTAACAAAGTTAATTTGAAAGAAATCCGCCTCGCAAGTTCAGGATCTACATTGAGCTTAAAATCCCCCGTAGACGCTAATGTTAAGTTTTTTTGAACGGTTCAAAACTGAACAAAAAATTGTTCAAATCACAAAGTGAAACATAGGAATGAGATATCCTCGCCGAGATTTTTCGAACAAAAAAAAAGTTTGCTCAAATCGGACTGTTTGTTCAAAAGTTATTGGGGGGGGGGGGGGGGGGGCAGGCAGAGCGACACACATTTTTCCCCATCTCAAAACCTTACTTTTCAATTTTTAATTTTTCGATATTTATTTTATTTTGTTGATCCTTTTTGTCTTTTTTTTTTTTTTTTTTTGGACTTCGGGCTATTTTTAAGATACATTAAGCCACTTTTAAAGCTTTTTTCGTTTTTATTTTCTTTAATGGAAAAGTAGGCTAAAAACGATACTAGTGTATAAAATAGATAAAAACATATCAATAACAGTCACACATACGTTCAAGGTATAGCTAAAAATGGCAACATTGATTAGGAAAAATATATGTGAAAGCTAAAAACAAACTATAACATACTCTTAAGTAAAAACTTTTGCAAAAAAGTAGGTTAGTTTTGTTTTCTCGTTTTAAAACTTTTTTTCTCAATTTGTGACTGAAGTACCTTAAGCAGCATCCTGTCACCAATCCCCTTGTATATTATCCTGTCTAAAAGTAGATTTTGCGCACGTGAAGTAAAATTGGTTAAATTTTCTACATTCAGTAAATCACCGTAAAAAAATAAATAAATAAAAATAAAAATACTATACTTCGCGGCAGTTTAACTTGGCAGTGACGTCACTACGGGCGGAGCCAATAAGAGCTCACAAGCAGTCAGAGGTCTCCTCTAATTCGCCAAGTAGGTTGTGACGTTTTATCTAGCTCGTTTTTCATAGGCTAACGTCATGCTGTTGGCTCCGCCCGTAGTGACGTCACTGCCAAGTAAACTGCAGCGAAGTATAATGTGAAAAGACCGGTGGATGATTTGAAATTCGGGTTAATCGGGAGTTTATTTATACACAAGAAAATTACGAGAATGGAAAAAAAAAATCTTCTCTCAGAAATGAGCTACTAACTGTTTCTGAAATCGGAATTGTAAACGAAAGGGGGAAAAAAACAGTGATGGTGAAATTAAGAGTACTAAAAAAAATCACCCTTTTCATTAATCGGCTTGCCGATTAATCTGCCGATTATCAACAGCCAAGGGCGTATATCGGTCAGTGGCGTATATAGATTTTTATTTCGGATTCGGCCATTATAATCAAGCTTAGCCCCCCCCCCCCCAACTTTTTTTTTTCGCTATTACGGTAAGACAGGTATAAATTTTCAAATTGAATTAAAATATTGTAATTTTTGGAAAAGATAGAAAATTACGAAGTTTTAAATTCCCTCTAAAAATTTTTTTCAAAATTGAAGTTATTTATGCTCCTTTGATGACGTTGGAGGATCAAGACTCCTCTGGGAAACTTACTGAAACTTAAATTCCAAACACGCAATTTGAGGCTATCTTTAGTGACGTTAAAGGAATTGAAAAGACTCGGGGCATCTCTCCTGAAATATTTTGACACTGAAGCACAACTCAGGATATGATAGAGTAAAAAAAAAGATGAGTTTTTATTTTTATTTATTTATTTATTTATTTATTTATTTTGGAACTGAAGTCTCATTTAAGCTATCTTTGGGAAGTAAAAGTTCAAAGACCCTCCTCTGAAAGATTTTCGATACATAGATGCGCAATTTCGCGTTCTCTTTGAAGACGTTCAGAGACAAAAAGTGGTTAGGGATTTCCCTCCGAAAATTTTCAAAATTGAAACCTTAAGCCATCTTTACTTTAGACCATCTTTGGTAGCAACGTTAGCAAGGACTCTTTCCCGAAATGTTTCGAAATTAATGTTTTAAAAACATTTTTATTTAGGTTATCTTTAATACCGTCAAGAGAAGAGGCAGGATTCGGGCGCTGTGCCCCAAAATTTTGCGACATTGAAGCTTCAAGAATGCCATTTTAACCTCTATTTTTGAAACTGAAGGTTCAAATTTTTACTTTTAGCAGAAGTGCCCATTAGCCCCCAAGAGCAAAAACCTATCATCCAAGAATTCCACGAAGATCCCTCTAAAAACGAGAGCCACATGTGAAAGAAAAAGAAAACAAACTTTTAGAAACGCCCCTCAAAAATAATTCAATTGCGCCGCTTACGCCATGATTCTTGATAGGAACAACTGCTTTTAGGCTTTGTCTAACAACATTTAGGACAATGAAAGGATTTAGGGACTTTTCCGGAAATTTTTGAGCACAGAGAGACTGTAATTCGGGAGCTCTCTCTTTCCTAAAAACACATTTTAGCACGGCGTCGGAGTCGAAGAGTCGGAGTCGGACTGATTTTGGACCAAAGGAGTCGGAGTCGCTAAAAGCATGTCGACTCCGACTCCGATCACCTCCGATTTGGATGAAATTTTATGGAGGTGAAAACATATCTTTGAAACTAATAGATACAAATTTTCAGCGTCCAATATACAAATCCTAAGCATCTAGGATCATTAAAAAGGGCTTCAAAATGGCGGGTCTGCTTTGTGAAACGAATTGCTATGTTTAGGCTTATGCAAGTGAATAAAAAATATTTGCAGCAAAAATGCAATGTGTTAAAATAAAGTCTGGCCATTTGACAAGAAAAGGATTAGTTTTGTACTGAGTCAAATGTTAAGAGCGGGACTTGTCTTTTGCTCTGGAGAAAATGGACTTTTTGAAGGTCACAGTGACCTCCGAGAATTGAGGTAAATGTGCTGAAATTACCTGCGAGTATTCTTGAGAAAATTGAACTTTTTGAGAGGTCACAATGACCTCCCATGACCTCCAATTGGGATACCCCAGCTTGCTACCCCCCCCCCCTAAAGAGAGTCCTGGCTACGATCATGAATCAAAATGAAACTTTTAAAAACGGACTTAATATTTCAACCTTTGTTTTGGGTTTTCCCTCTTCACATTTGGGTAAAAAAAAATAATAATAATAATAAAAAAAGCAGGAGTCGGGAGTCGGAGTCGGAAGTTTTAAAATCCCGGAGTCGACCATTTTTCCCCCGACTCCGCAGCCCTGCGATTTTAGAGCTTAAGACTATAGAAAAGTAAGGGGGATATCAACTACCGTTAACTGTTTGAATTTTAAATCTCTAAAATGCCATTTGAGGCAATGTTTGACCAAGGTTTGAAGAAGAAGCGGGAAAAGAACTCTTTCGAAAATTTTTGCATGGACGAGGGTCAACTGCACTGCCCAGAATCACCTGTCAATCAATTCAAGGGTCAGCTGAACTGGACCCTCCCACCTGTCACACGGTATAGATAAGGAGGAGGAGGAGGACAATGTAAACGTAAATTCCTGCATTAGAGAGAAAAACACCTGTCGTCCGCCATTTTTGTGTTCAACGCCAGTTGCCTCTTTTCTCTCTGTACGAAAAAATACCAAGTTGTGCTCCTTGCCCTATTTTTTAAATTAACTTCCTGTTCAAAAATATTTCTTGATTATCAAAAATAACATATATATTTAGCACTTAATTAAAAAAAAAATAAATGGGAAATAATTATTTTATTTTAACACTTTTTTGTACAATGTTGTTTCTGAACGAATTATCTTTTTGAGAAATATTATTTATCGAATCATTTTTTTTGCGAATCATTTTTGAATATCTGATTCATGTTTAGAGGCAATGGATATTATGGATGGGTTTGTTATCAAAATGAGATATTTTTATAAATGAACTATATTCATCGGTTACTGCAAAACCAAAAACCGATAAAGTATTTCAGTATGAACAAGAAGTTCTGTCAAGAACTAAACGAGCCTACTTTCCGGTACATCGACATCGGCATTCTAGCATCTGATCAATATTCTCTTGAATATCGGAAACAGAAAAGTATGTCAAACATACCTTTAGGGCGCTTTTCCATTTGACGACACGACAACGATGAAAGTCGGACGGTAATACTGCAACGATAAGTACGGTGTCGCAAGGGCGTAGCCAGGACTCACGTTAGGGGGTGCAAGCAGTGGCACCCCAATAGGAGGTCACCGTGACCTCCCAAAAAGTTCTTATCCGATACAAATTGGCTGATGAAATTTGAAAACAGTGAGACATTATTGTAAGGCTGAACTTCTTCATTTTATTTATTTTTTTTTTCTTAGTTCATTTATTTATTTATTTTCGTGATGCCTCACGTCTCTTTTGGTAGACATAGATAAGTATGCATTCTTGAATTTTATTTATTTATTTTTAATCATTCAGTAAAGTTCTGAGTTTCATTCGGTAAATTAAAAATTTTCTCCTCAAAAACAGGCAAGCTTACTTACAATATTTATTACCTAAAATTTTTATTCTTCGCATACTCAGATTACAAAAGTTGTTTTCAAGCTAAACGACAAATTTGGGTTTGGAAAAAGGATCCATGTTAGATAAAGAATGAAGCGCATTCTCTGATAAGTGGCGCCAAGGACTTAAAATTTAGTGGTAGGAGAGGAGGTGAGGGGGGGAGGGGACTCTCAATGACCGAATGAAATTCCAAATTTCACCGAGTAATAAAATACGAACTTATTTGTCTGCAGCAGCATGTTACAATGAAAAGCATGAAAGGGGACAAAATCGTTTGTCAAAAAAATAAATAAAATAGGAGGTCACAGTGACCTCCCATTGACTCTGATCTAGGGGGGTGCAGCTGCACCCCCCTAGCTGCGCCCTTGCGGTGTCGTGTCGTCTGTAACACTGCTTTTCCACTCAAACGATATCGTTTCTCCGAACGTGTCATTTTCCTCAGCATTTCATTTCGAAACAGCACTGTGTTCGCACGTATATTATTATGGCTGCTCAATTTAACAGATTACGACTACTATATTTGCTTTACCTCCGGAGAAAAAGAAAACAAATTAAGAGACGGTATTGAATGCACGATATTTTTAAAGAAACGTACATTGTAGGCTAGTTTTATACACTTTTCAAGAAATTGCAAAAAGATTTTGGATGATTTTAAATATTTTTACTAAATTTACAAAGAATAGTAAAAATTTAAAATCTGGACAAGGTTATTTAACACAAGTAGTTTAATCTAAAGTGCATAATATATTTTTAAAGTTACGAACAATGCTCTTTGACCTTACCTGTTTCTTTCTTGTCTGTAGAAGATTTGCCATCATATTCCTCATCTAAAAATCTGAAAACTTCTTCCCAGGCTTTTTCCCTATGAATTTTGTTTTTGTATAAAATATTTCGCTTATCCCATAGACACGGTCGCTGCTCAATTAATTCACACAAAACAGACACTTCAAACTTGAATGCCATGACTACTGTGTTGCTCATCGAAGAAAGTTCAGAATGAAAATTTAATCTTTTTTGAAGCATTAAAAATCGTCTGCGCTACAATTAATGAAACAAAGTATAAAATAATATGATTAAAATCTTTTATTGCTACATCTTTTATCAATCGTCTGTACATGGAAACTTAGATTTATTAATGCAGACATGTCGAATTTAAACGCCATTGCTATATTTCGAAGAAAGTAAACAGATGAACGACTGTCTTCCCGATTTTAAAGGTGAGACGGATGCCATCCAACGCGAATGGGACGGCAAACGACATCGTTCGGTCGGAAACGACACAATCGTCTTTGAATCGGGAGATGGAAAAGCGCATAGCATATTTTAATGCATTTTGCTTGCGCCAATGTCGGAGGATCGTGCACGATTTATCGCTGTCGTGTCGGTAAGTGGAAAAGCGCCCTTATAGCACTTAAAGCTGATTTCTAAAAAAAAAAATATACTCCTCTCATCAGATGAAATGGACACGTAAAAAGTAAATAAACGAGTAAATAACGTTTTGTCGCACCTTTTAAAGAATGTAACTGTTATAGCTCTTCCGTAGAAAAAATTCACAATCGTTTTCAAAAGAAAAATAATTAATAAATAAAATAGAAGTACAAAGAAAATCAAAACACATTTTATCAAAGAAAGAAAAAAACCTCGTTCGTTAATAAAATGTCTCGAATTTTATTTTTAATCCGTTGCCAGTTGTTAAATATAAATAAAGAACAAAATACTCTCGTGAATAGAAAATTTTTGTAAACAAAAAAAAATCATCTGCCAAAAAAAAAAAAAACATAATTAAAAATAATAATAATAAATTTAACAAAAAAAATGAATAAATAAACAAAAAATCGTCTGCCCAGTCAGTCATTTTTTTCTGAGCCTGCATTTTCGCCATGTTTGCGGAGTCGAAGTCGGAATCAGAGTCCTCACAGAAGATTTTTCAGAAAAGTACTTTACATACATTTTTTATCAAAACCGTTTTCTTACAAAGTTAGTTTGAAGGAAATCCGCCTTTAAGTTCAGAATCAACATTCAATTAGGCGCTCATGTTAAAATTTTTCTGAACGGTTCATCATTGAACGAAAAATGGTTTAAATTGAAAAGTGAAATATGGGAATGAGTCTCTCCGAGATCTTTCGAACAAAAAAAGTTTATTCAATTCGGACGGTTCACTTAAAAGTTATTAGGTGGAGAAAGGTTGCTTGAACGGTTCAATGTTGAAAGAAAAAATGTTCAAATTGAAAATTTAAATACGGTAATGAAGTATCCTTACCGAGATTTTTCGAACAAAAAAAAAAAAAAAAAATGTTTAAATCGGACTGTTCACTCAAAAGTTTTTAGGGGTGACAGCTTGTTTGAACGGTTCAATGTTGAACGAAAAATTGTTCAAATCGAAAATTTAAAAACGGGAATGAAGTATTCTTGATAAGATCTTTCGAACAAAAAAAAGTTTATTCAATTCGGACGGTTCACTTAAAAGTTATTAGGTGGGGAAAGGTTGCTTGAACGGTTCAATGTTGAACCAAAAATGTTCAAATTTAAAATTTAAACACGGTAATAAAGTATCCTTGCCGAGATGCTTTGAACAAAAAAAAAATATGTTTAAATCGGACTGTTCACTCAAAAGTTATTAGGGGTGACAGCTTGTTTGAACGGTTCAATGTTGAACGAAAAATTGTTCAAATCGAAAATGTATATACGGGAATGAAGTATCCTTGAAAAGAACCTTCGAACAAAAAAAAGTTTGTTCAAATCGGACTGTTAACTAAAAAGTTAATATCGCGGGACAGGTTGTTTGAACGGCTCAAAGTTGAACCAAAAATTGTTCAAATCGAAAAATCAAATATGGGAATGAGCTGTACTCGCCGAGATCTTTCCAACAAAAAAAAATCGTTCAAATCGGAATATTCATTTAAAAGTTATTAGGGGGGGGGGACCGACAGACCGACGCACAAATTCCCCATCTCAATACCCTACTTTCCAATTTTTAATTTTTCAATATTCATTTTTCTTTTTTTTTTTTTTTTCTTTTTGACTTTTTTTAAGACTTGGCGATATTTTTTGTACTTGGCGATATTTTTTAGATGCATTAAGCCACTTTTCATACTTTTTTCGTCTTTCTTTTATTTTTAACTGGAAAGTAGGCTAAAAACGAATCAAGTACACTTGCATATTTCAAGCATTTACAACATTTTTTTCACATTTTTATTCGGTTTAAAATTAACCGCAATATAATTATCTAATTACTACTACAATATTAAACGGATATCATATTACTTTACACTTTTTTTTCAGTATTAAATTGAAAGCATAAATTGTAACCAACGTACTCAGCAATTCAGGAGTAGTGAAGGATTTTTGGATTGAAACTGAGTGCATTTATTAATCACGTATAGTTCGATACTTTCTTTAAATTACATTTTAAGTACAATGAATCGCAGCCGATATTCTAGAACCGATTAGGATAGCTTTATATTCTTTTGAAATTTTATTTTTAGAAATTGTGTTCAAAATGATCTATACAAGGGATGCACAACTTGCCCCCCGGGAGTGAATTTTATTTTTTGTGTTATTTTATTTATTTATTTATTTTTTGAAAACAAAATCAGAAACTCAGTTTTTTTCTAACTCGGGGGGGGGGGGGGGATGGGAGGAAAAGTGAAAGGTTTTTCTGATGGTATTTTAAACTACACATACCACATAAAAAGTTTCAAAATTCGTTTGAAGGAAGATTTCAGGACTTAAAAGGGAAAAAGAAGAGACCTGAAAAATTCAATTTTCAATTACTAACCAGTGAACACCAGACCTTTATAGCTTCTTAGCACTGATTCAGAAAACCTAATAATTGTTTTAGTTACAAACACGACAAAAAGAAATTGAAAAAAAGAAAAAAACTTCCATTTTGAAAGATGTTACATTTTTAAAAAATATTTGATTGCTCAATAAGGCCTATGTTTCGAACTTGAATGGTAAAAATACTACTTATTTGACTTTTATATGTCAAATTACTTGCAATTTCGGCATATTTTTATGTGTTTTTTTCGATGACGCACAAAGCGTAATTTTAGGGTTCACCTGTAGTTTTTCAGGAATCTTTTAGCATCGGTTTTCAGGTTACGATATTTCTTCTTATTTTTAGAGTAGTGCACCATAAAAATAATATTGAACAAGAATGAAAACGTATTTTTCAAAACAAATACGAGTATTTTTTTTAAACCACCATTTTTAGTTTTGCACTCACCACGTGGCGAATGAATATTTTTCGATCTAAAAGGAGGAAAAATTAAATTATTTCGAGTTCTTGTTAAATGAAGCTCTTGAAAGAGATGAATTTAGTTGCCTTGCTGACCTCTGATATATGCAAATCTTGTTTCTAATAGTTAGGGCTTTTGAAGTTCTAAACATTTTTACCTCCATTATTGACCAATATTCAATAGAATTCAAGCATGTTGGGAATTTCAACTATCAACAATAAACACATACATCAAAATTAATTGGTAAATTTCAATCTCAGCCACCCAATAGTTAATTTGGATTTCCGACACTTCAATGAAATTTTTAACTGTATAATGTTTATAATTTTTGGTATTATGATTACTGTTTTGTTAAATTATTATTCTTTTAACATTCATATAATATCCAGATAATGGTAGAATTTTGTGTTTGCATTGTGACCTAGTTGCTTTCGCACTGTTTACAGTTTTTCCAAGAGTACTCTTTGGATATTATTTTGCTAGAATTCCATATTGATTTTGCATTTCTGAATGAAATATTTAATTTCTTTAGTTTTAAGGTATCTCACTACGTTCGGACAAGTTTTTCAAAAAATATGACAAAACATTTATTTCTTTGGTGTTTTTAGAAAAAGGGGCATAAAATTAGTTAGAAAAAAATAATAAATACTGCCAACTATTATATACTTTGTAGCAATGTTGTAATTTTGGTGTATTTTAGGCAGGAAATCGATAAATACTAAATGGGCTGTCATAACCACAATTGTGCATGAAAATTAACACATTTTTGTTTATAGATTCACAATAATACACTCTAGGGCCTGAACTAGAATTTAAGTTATAGTTATTTCTAATTTGGAGATATGCACATAAACGCACTGGAGATATGAAAATATTGGTGATTTCGTAAGGGTCACAGTACTTAAATTAGTACAAATCTAGTGTATTTTACTTTAGAGCTATAACTCTAGTTCAGGCCCTCCACAATATCAATATAAAGACACATGGCAAGTTTCAAGCAAAAATATTCATAATTTACAGATTTATGGAATTTGTTACTGTCTAATGTTTTACTATTTTTAAATATTTTTAACCAATAATTAGAGTTGAACTATCCCCTAATTTATGTTTTAATTTTAAACATCAGGTTCTAACATCCGGTACAAAAAACTGCCGTCGATCCATATTAAATGACGTTTTCTCCGCTTCTAATTATGGTAGGAACAAAATTCAACAAGTTTCCGAAAGAAAAAATTTCATATTTTCTAAATCAAACATAAAAAAAAGTTTGAAATTTTAGTCGAAAATCGACTTTTCAAGGTGGTGAGATACCTTAATCTATATATATAAAAGAAAGTCGTGTTAGTTACACTACTTATAACTCAAGAACGGCTGAACCGATATGGCTAAAAATTGGTGGGTAGGTAGCTTAGAGCCAGGAGACGGACATAGGCTATAATTTATGTGTGTCAGTTACATAAATAGAAAAACTGTCTTATTGACTAAGCCTTTTTACTAAGCCTGTTTTGACACCTCCATGGCTAAGTGACATAAAGCACACGTTCTGGCTGCTTCCGGTGCGCAGCAAACAGTTTGTAAGTTAGCTGTGCGTTGAGTGATATTTGACTTTTTTGTGAAGTAAATTATGAACAAACGCTTTATTTCCTTTAAAATTATATGTGATAAGCTGTCAGAAACGATTGCTCATTCCTAGGATCCCGATGATCCCAACGGATATGCCGTTTGAATTTAAAAGTTTTCAATTTCCGATCCGTCTTGCATTTGTCATGACCTTTAACAAATCACAAGGCCACTCCTTAAAAGTTTGTGGTTTGAATCTAGAACATCACTGTTTTTCCCATGGTCAATTATATGTGGCATGTTTACGGGTCGGAAGACCATCTGCGTTGTTTCTTTTTTGCGCCTGATAATAAAACAAAAAATGTTGTGCATCAGAAGGAACTTTAGTGAAGAGCAACCTATGTACTAAAATACAGAAACAATAATGAATGATTAATGGCACTTATTATTATTATTATTTTTTTATATATATTTTCTAGCAATAAAAAACTTAATAAATTCAAAAATTTTCTTATTTATTGCCTTTAAGGCGGAACAGAGTTCGCCGGGTCCGCTAGTAAGTGATAAAGTTCAACATTATTAAAGCACAAAGTTGTAAAAATATTGCATACATGTAAGGTAAGCCCCTTTTCAACACTTGTAGAGATTTCAGCCTCTGATATCTAAACAGTTGTAATGAAGATGGCTGCTTAGCATCAGAAGCTCAAAACTTTTCTTCACTGAATAAGGTTTACCTTTTCACTATAAATCATGTACGTGAAATATTCTGCAGTGTCGTGTTTTAATAAAGTTAGTATTTTTTCCCGAAGAAGTCATTTAGTGAAAAGATTCAATATTACATTCTTCTTACATTTATTAACATCAGCAAAGTACCGGTGCAAGCTGCCAGGATTATCATTTTTAAAAATTTCCCGGGGAGCAAAGGATATGTACTCAATGCGAATTATATAACAAAGTATATTTGAAATTATTATTAAAAAAACATTACAATTTCTCAAAGCCTGCGAGAGGGGAGGGGGTGGTAGTTATCGTTCACGAGCCCTCCAAATGATGGACTTGCATGCGGCCCTCCTATAAAGTTCCTGTTACGCATGTAGCCCTTCACTGAAAAGGGTTGTGCAGATTGTGCACTCTTAAGCTATACTGTACATTAATTTGGCACAAATTAAGGTTTTTTTTTTTGTCGTTTTTTAACTACCTGAAAAATAACAATATTCTACGCTTGGCTATTGGTGACAAGGCATTAAAAAATACTTTTTTTAATGTACACCATTTTCCTAAAACAACATTTGGGTCATTCCAGCGAAAAAGGTACAAATCAGTCCTGAGACTTTGGAATTTTTCAAAATTAATACCGCCGATTACCACCGATTAGTAATAACTACCACCGATTTAGTGTATTTTTTATTAGTTCTTCATTTAATTTTGTGTCATCAAGTATCAATTGTTTAGCCATAATCTATATATATATATAAGAAAGTCGTGTTAGTTACACTATTTATAACTCAAGAACGGCTGTACCGATATGGCTAAAAATTAGTGGGTAGGTAGCTTAGAGCCAGGAGACGGACATAGGCTATAATTTATGTGTGTCAGTTACATAAATAAAAAAAAATGTCTAATTGACTAAGCCTTTTTACTAAGCCTTTTTTGACACCTCCATGGCTGAGCGACATAAAGCACACGTTCTGGCAGCTGCCGGAGCACAGTAAACAGGTTGTAAGTTAGCGGTGCGTTGAGTGTTATTTGACTTTTTGTAAAGTAAATTATAAACAAACGCGTTACTTCCCTTGAAATTTATATGTGATAAGCTGTCAGAAACGATTGTCAACAGTTTTTACGCCTCTGAGGCTGAGAGGTGGAAAGCGCTTGGTGGGGTAGCTCCTGGACTGCAGTTAAAGAGGTTGTTCTTCTTACTACTATTATATACACAAACGTTTGTTTGGATGGATTTATGGATGGAGCAGTCAGTTGATAAGCAGTCCGAAAAAATTATTTTTTTAACTAAGCCTTTTTTGAGCCTCTGTCGCCGAGCGACATAAAGCACATGTTCTGACAGCTTCTGGAGCGCAGTAAAATAGGTTGTGAATACAGAAACAATAATGAATGATTAATGTAGGTACTTAATATTTTTTTTTTTTTTTGTATTTTCTAATAAAAAAAAACTTAATAAATTCAAAAAGTTGCTTATTTATTGCCTTTAAGGCGGAACAGAGTTCGCCGGGTCAGCTAGTCTATTTATAAAGGACATGAAAAAAATTTGTTTGTCAGAAGAAGGAGAAAATGACGTGTCCCTGCTTCAAATTGCTAGAATTTTAAATGTAATTTAAAATTAAGCTGAATTGTAACAACAAAATAAATTACACTGCATTGCACAAAAGATGGTTTTGACTCCATTTCTGCATATTATTACGCAAATGAAAAAAATTTCCCCCAAAACACTTATTTATCTATGTTCCTTTCGAATTGTCCACTCTGTTTGTTCTGTTCGAGTGTCCCACTCTGCCTTTTGGAAATAAAATAAGCAATTGCATTCAATCTGATATATTTTTAAAAAAATATTAGCATAACTGCCATGATTAGCTTGCTACATTAAATTATGTAGTCAACAACCAGGGTGAGCCTAATTCTTTTCTTATGATAGTTAATTTGAATTGTTTTATGTCCACTCTGTTACAGTCATATTAATGATGAAAAAAATACATCTTTTCTTGAAATTTCAGACAGACTTACAGTTTTAGGCTGTTCATTCCACTTTATGCTTGTTCTGTGATTGTAACTTTTCTTTATGATTGTATTCTTATTGATTGTATATTTTTAAATGTTTATTTGTCCACTTTGTTACCTGTCCACTCTGTTACAAAAAGTGATCAAAATATTTAAAATCCTTTCATAAATGAGTCCAGTGTTCCTTTCAGGCATCTCTCCGTAAGGGGGGGGGCACTGCCCTCCCGGAGAAAGTCAACTGCCCCCCCCCCGGAGGAAAACTCAGTTTGCACTAACATACAAAAAATAAATTAATTACAGTTAAAATAAGCAAAAAATAAGCAAGTAAATATTTAACAAATAAATATAAAAGTGTTAATCGAGAGTGGGCTTTTTTCTTAAGGATTTTTTTTTTTTTTTTTTTTTTTTTGAGCAACACCAACTTTTACACGAACACCTACTTTTGAAAAAACCTTTCTCGATTTCCGGGGGCCCCGTGCCCCCTCGGCCCCCCACCTTTAAATACGCCCTTGTAATCGGTAACAGTTAATTGACCAATTTGATCATCGGCGCATCCTTAGATTAATTTTTTGCAAATGTCAGTTTTAAAATATTGCTTTTTTGAGCAATGACAAATTGCAGCATGTTTTCTTTTTGGACTTCAGTTGCTGGGCGGCTGCCTTTTCTGATTGGCAGTCTGCCAACGTGGCGCATCCACCAACACTTGCTCCTCCATCATGTAGGACATCGCGCCGCTTGTCGGGTCATCAATATCCCAAGTAGCACACTTCGTTTTTTAGAGGTTGTAAAATGGTTATTAACGTTGTGACAACGGATTAAAATCGTTTATAAAACGTTTAAACGTTTTTTGTGCTACCGGGAATGTGGCTTACGGATGTGCGTCCCTGGCTGGGTTCGATCAAATGTCCTTCGTGATGGTAACGGAGTACTTCAGCCACTGAACCATAAGAACTTTTAGACTCTGGGGCAAAATTGAGTTATGTGCTCTCGGATGTACGCTACCTAGAGCTCCTTTAGACGACAGGCTGACTTGTCCGACATTTTGGTTCCAAGACATTCTTGGATCCAGCCTTGTTACAGGTATTTGAAACCCATTATTATTATACCTGGTTGCTGTGGCGTAAAATAACTTATGATTAGTTGAATAAAGCACCATATTAGGTAAATTTAAAAAGATAACTTATATCTCGAATTTAAAAACAGTTTATTGGGAAATGTTTCATGAAATTGGATCTATTTTCATATTGCACTTGTTTTAAGCCCGAGCTTATGAAATGTTTTTGCCATATCGGCAAAAATAGTCAAATATCATCTATGCAGCTACAATTCAAGCTCAGTTTCCACTTTTCTGCAATGCGACTTGAGTACAGATACCAGTGGTTCCACGCCCACCTTTTTGGAACCAAAATGTCAGATGAGTCAGCTCCCCTCTTATAGGAGCCTTAACGCTACCCACTTAGCGCAGTTCGTCACTGCGAAAAACATAATTTGAATTCGAAATGTCAAATTTCAAATTATTATTATTATTTTCGTTATTTTGACTCAAGTACATCAGTGATAATATGGCCTTTACATTTTGTTACGTCAGACAGAGCACTTTGTTTTTCCTTTCTTTCAATTTATTATTAAATTTTTTGCTATTTTTATTATTATTATTATTTTATCATTAAATTCTTTCAATTTATTTATTAAATTAATTTTTCAGCTTTTTCCCCTCATCATAATCGGACTCTTACTATAATGAACATCCACGAACAGATCGAGAATCACAATGACAATACAATTTTGATGATACATTAACATAAATGATTTAAATAGTTGTAAAAAAAATTCTATTTTTAACATTATTTTTTTTGTATTAAAAAAAGTTCATTTTGTGCGAAAATGAGTAAAAATCGAAAAACAACGTCTAAAAGCACAAATGGGTCGAATTAAAATTGGCAAACATGTTTCAAAGGCATAAAGCCTCCTTCTTCAGTGCCAAGCAAGAAATGGAAAGAACCAAAATATCGGGAGAGTTTAAATAGGAAAGGAGCAAAAGCTAGGCCAATCAGGTGTCAGCGTGTGCCGAGCTCAGATTTGGCGTTGCGTTGTCAGAAAATTTAAAAGCATGAAGTAAAATTGACGAGATGTGTGGAACTGCAAAGGATTCGTTACAAATATTACTTAAATTTTTATGAACATGAAAGGCTTCTAAGAAATCTAACTCACCAACAGTTGAAGGTCTGCAAAGGTGCTTTTGCTCCTTTCCTATTTAAACTCTCCCGATACTTTGGTTCTTTCCATTTCTTGCTTGGCACTGAAGAAGGAGGCTTTGTGCCTTTGAAATATGTTTGCCAATTTTAATTCGACCCATTTGTGCTTTTAGACGTTGTTTTTCGATTTTAACTCATTATTATTATTATTATTATTATTATTATTTGTTTTTGTTTTTTTAGAAACCCGCCCGGAAGCAGACACGAGGCTACATGACGTCATCCACGAAAGGGCAGCCAAGTTCTTCAGCCTTCCGCCAGAAGAGGAGAAACCTGAAGTGTGTGAGCGCCCTTCTATCTCGCCCAATTTCAATCTATCACTATCTCGCAAATCAAAGATGGCGCCAAAGTGTAGTCGAGTGGTGAAATAAACCTGTTTTATTTTTACACATTTCTATTCTCTTTCACTGGTCGATCATTTGTCTGTTTGTAAAAAATGTGTTGCAGATGACCGGGGGGGGGGGAACACTAATAATGTCTATCAACCTTATAGGCATACAGGAATGCAAACTTGTTCAATTAGTCAAGTGTATTCGAAGCTAAGTGAAATACTTCATTTCATTTACCTTTCATCCATTTTTTCAATCATTCACGTATTCATTTGTGAATTAATTAATTAAAATTCATTCAGTTAATAATTCACTTAATTACTTATTCATTTACTTATTTTACCATTCATTCACTGTTTCAGTCACTCATTTAGTTTTTCTCGCATATTAAATTATTTATTTATCGTCTATTGTTAATATACCCGCTCATTATATTTACTCGTTCATTTCATCATACATAATTTTCACGATCAAATAGAATTTTATTAAACCAATATTTTACGTTTTACTTTGCCCTATAAAAAAAGTTGATAAGTGTAATCGGTTACAAAATGAAAAGCTCACATTTCCATGTATTGTTTAAAAAATGAACTATAATGTTATTTTTAAAACATCGCAAATGAAATACATTGATTGAAAGCATCGCGTTCATACTCTGATGCTTCTAACTTATTTAAAATTCCTTTTAATTTGAACATTAAATACAAACAATGCCATTTATTATTCAAGTGTTTTTGAGTTTCGTAGCAAATTAACTGACAAATTTCGGAAAATTGTTGCAATTATACATCTGTTGCGGACCATATCGACACGTATGCCCCATCAATTTGCCCAAAATCGGTTGAACCGATTTTCACAAAACTCGATATCCCTTTCATTTACGTCGCATTTGATAGTTCTATGTATAGAAAATGTCTTTTCTCCACTGCAGAGTTCGTAGGCATTGAAAGCATAAAGCGACAGAAGTCCAAGAATATTTTAAAACTTGGGTTATCATTTTTTTAAAAATTGCTAGGGGAGAGAGCCCCAACAGAAAGTACATATTATAACGGTTTTGATTTGTTACCAGAAGATATTTTTAAAAACATTATTTTCAAGTTTCATATTTTGAGTAAAAAATATCTTAATCTTACATCTGGATTCCCATCAAGATGAATTGGTAGATAAAGGTGTAGATGACAATTAATCTAACTCAATTCTTCAAATCTTGCCGAAGAAAAAAGCATTTAACACACATCCGGCTGCTATATTAAACCGGCTTTTTGTCAAACTCTTTAGTTTACTCCAAAGATCGAAATATAGGTAAGTGCTCCAGTAGTCGGCCACAATGACATAAAACTCTTCATAAATAGTACATTTTTAATTCAAAATCAGATATGACACATCCACACATTCATGTACCTATCCTCAATCACCAACCAGCGGCAGTTAAGTTTTGGGTACTTTTTTTGAATGAGTATAATGAGTCATTTCATTTTTAATGGTGTGCCCGTCATCCAAGATTGCGATTCTACTTATTTTTCAGCTAAGATGATTCTGTGGCCGACTACTGGAGCATTTACTAGTATTGACAACAGCTTGGATTTTAACATATATTTTTTTTTTTTAGTTTCTGAAATAAGTATAGGTGATTCACTATCAGAAAGGTTCATTCTAAAGTTTTACCTTGTTTTTGTTGCTGTATTGATAACTGAAAGTTCTAGGTTAGCCAAGATCAGCAAAAGATCTCTTTAATGGCCGACTACTGGTGCTTTTGCCCTATCACTGAATTAAACTAAGAGTAAAAAAAAGAAAAATAATAATAATTTGAATTTTTGCATCTTAAACTCGAATTGTGTTTATCGGAGTGGCGCATTGCG
Source organism: Uloborus plumipes (assembly GCA_038373865.1). Lineage (NCBI taxonomy): Eukaryota > Metazoa > Arthropoda > Arachnida > Araneae > Uloboridae > Uloborus > Uloborus plumipes. The sequence continues at coordinate 44,472 of JAXGGA010002896.1, forward strand.
ATAGGTGTGTGTGTGTGCTCCTCCGCCAGCATGTCCTACATGGTGGTGCCAGGGGTGCCCACGGGGGGGGGGGGGATTATGGCGCAAGTTGCGCCATCAAAATTTTTGGGAGGGATTTTTTTAAACCAATGTATTTATCTTTGAAATTTTTTGTTAATATATTTTTTTAATTTAAATTATTCATTTATTGTTGTTATTTATTCATTTATTGTTTTATTTTGTGTGTGTGTGCGCTTGGAATGTCTGGAAGAGAAAAAAAGCGATTCTATTCTGCGCATAAATATAATAGCACTTTAAAAAAATTAATAATATATGAAAAAATAATAGTTATAATTGAAAAAAATAAAGAAGTAATATTTAAAAAAATAAATAATATTAAAAAATAAATAATACAAAAAAAAAAAAAACAGTAAAAAGAAAAAGTACAGCAAGAGGGTTGTGAAAAATTAGGGGGGGGGGAATGGGCACCCCTGGGTGGTGTAACGAGATTGTTGCTGACTGCATGCGCTACCATGTGCTGCAGGGGCCGGAGAATACTTCCGGGTTGGGTTGATGGAGCACCGTGACGAGAGAAGTTGGCAGGCTGCCAATCTGAAAGAGGGACTACACGATGTTTGAGCTCCAAAATAAAAACAGATAGCAATTTGGCATTGTTGAAAAGAAACTTTAATGCGTTTCTGGGGAAATTTTTCACAATCGAAAATCGCATCCAACTAATTATTACATTTTTATTAGTTATCATTTTCATAAATTTTTGTTCGCTCTTTTTTCTTTAATTCTCAGATGAAACACTTACTGCAGTAGAATCTCTTTAATTCGAATACACTTAAGACGAAACTACAGTTACGATTCCCTTCTTCCTGTTATTTACAGTGCATATTAGAGATGAGCCGGGCTCAGCCCGAGCCCGAAAGCCCGAGTCCGGGCCCGAGACGGATTCGGGCCCTTTAACTTCAAGCAGCTTTCGGGCTCGGGCGGGTTCGGGCTCGATCTCATATAAAGATAGTCAGTCTTTATACAAATACAACGTTCACACGTCCATTAATAATAATAATAATAATAATGGTAACAATAATAAAAGGTTAAAATCAGAAAATAAATGAACATTTGTTAGCGCTATATTCTTATTTGAAAATTTGCATTTTTATCTTGATTCTTCTTTGAATTTCAAGAAAATTAATATGCATTTAGCGTTAAAAAGTTTTAAAACTTTTCCAAAAATTTACCCGATATTTGAAAACAAAAATAATATATTTCTTAATTTTATCATTTTTTTCATTATGCACTGCAAAATTGAACTGGATGCTAAGTTCTATAAAGTAATAGGACTTTTACTTTTTTTTTTTAAAATTACAAATGGAATTTTCATTCTATTTCATTATTTTTGGGTAAATGCATGTTACTTAAAATATGGAACAATGATATCGCGTGGTAATTTTAATGTTTCTTTTTTGTGCTTTTTTGCTTTCTGTGATGTGAAAAACTTTTTTTTTTTTGAAATATTTTAAAATCTTTCAACTGATAATTGCTGCACATGAAAAATTAAAATAATAATAATAATTCAAAAAGATAGCACCCACTTATAATATATTTGCGATTGCTATTACGATACACCATATGGCAGTGCATCCCAAGTGGAAATTAAAAATATATATTGATGTTTGATACACTCGGGCTCGAGCCGGGTCGGGCTCAAAACAAGACAATATCACTCGGGCTCGGATTAAAAATTCTCGGGCTCGGGCCTTCAAAAGTGAGCCCGAACTCATCTCTGGTGCATATTGTTATTCTAAGAAGTAGGCGAACTACGGTTTTAACGAATCGATTTTGAAGGTCCCCTGGAGCTCGCTTCAACGAAGTTCGACTCTGGTTCATGCATTGAAATAAGCCATTGCATTATTTTTTGCACCCTTTTATTACGTTATTTCGTTATATGACGCAAGTTTTTTTGTTTGCTTACATCGCTTTTTGGGAAAAGAAAGACAATAATAAATTAGTGTTGATTAAAATGGTACTTTTATTATAAATATGGGATTTCATTAAAACAATCTGCTGAGCAAATGGGGGTATTCAATTAAAACTTTATTTCTTTAAAAAATCAAAATTAAAAAAAAAAATCAATTTATATCCTCTTGGATAGTTTCATGGTGAAAATATGTTTCAGACGAAAGTTTATCGTTCTGCTTCAACGTCGTTGTAGACATGGGATATTGAGCCAAAATTAATTTGTTACTTTTTCAAAATAATTGAAGCACTTGACAGTTTTCAAAAAAACTTAACTCAAAAAATAGGGCCGAGTTTCTGAGAAATTTTGACACAAAATTTTAGTTAGATTAATATTGTGTTAGATAGTCAAAAAAAAGTAGAAAGAGTCATGTGACTTAATACTCGACCCCGAGGGGATGTCATCGTCAAAGAAAACAAAATAAATAGAGACACCTGGTTTTTGCCAAAGAGATAAACAACCTTCTTAATTGCTCAGAAACTGAATTTATCAATCATTTGAAAAAAAGCAGTAGCAGTTTGCTAATACAGTGAACTCTCACTTATACGCCGACCCAAGGGACCAACAGAAAAAGGCGCATAAGTGAGAGAGACGTATAAGTGAACAAGCCTATTTAAAGGACTAAAACGCAACATAGTTTCTAATGAGAGAATGAATAAGAATGTTTCTATAGAAAAGGGACATATTACTACGGTTTGGCAATTACTGTAACGTAACTTACAATGATAAAGAGAAAACAAAAATTGTAGCATACCTAATTACAAACTGTTCCCTTTAAAACGATGCATAATAGATAATTGTCCCTCTCCGAACTCTAGTTCATGCGGAAAAAATGCCTTCCGTGAGCAATAAAGGCGAAAGATTAAAGAGGAAAGTGAAGAAAAATGCTTATTTTTTAAAGAAAATAAATAAATTTTTGTACATTTTAGGGAAAATTCGGCGCATAAGTGAAATATTTATCTTTAGAGCGACGCATAAACGAATGATACTATCATTATTTTGCTATGGAATGTGCTGGGACCACTTAAAATCGTCGTATAACTGAAAAAGCGCGCGAGCGTGCGAGAGCGCGCGATGATGGGTGGGGGGATGCAGGCTTATAAGTGAGGAGGTGAGTAGTCACTGATAGTGAGGGTTGTGGGAGGAGTGAAGAATGGTAAAAAAAGTATTGGTGGTTTACGGGGAGGTCGAGAGGGAGGTGGCCGGCTAGTGTAGGGGGTGGGGAGGCTTCGTGTTGTGGAAAGTTTTGTAACGAGTACATGTTATATTATTCAATTGAAATAATATTTTTAAGACAACCCCAAATAACGATCAAGAGATAGATAATAAGGAATACAAAACACGTGAAGCTTCATTTTCACTCCTTTGTAACTTTGTACATTCACAAATACAGGTACAAGTGAAAATATAAAATCATGAGCATGCAGAATAGTGTGGAGAACAATATAAAACAAATTAGATTCAGGAGTCATCAAAATATTACTTCCAGATTTCGATTTTCAATGCCGATTTTTTTTTTCTCAAAATCTGCACAACGAAGTAATATAAAATTTGCAGACAGCAACTATCAGGGCTTAATGTTTTTTTTAATGGTTAGATGTAACCAAACAAGTCAAAAATAAGATGAAAGTAAAAAACCAAAGCAAATAAAGCAAAATTATCATGAAAATACATTTTTGAGATAATTTGTGCTTTATTTACGTTGGTCTATAAAGTCCTCACATTTCAACTCTAAGATTTTTTGATCATTTTTCATTAAAGTCAAAAATACAGCAAAATATGAAAACCAGCGTTGAACATATAACCTCTGTTACCATATTATGCAATGCAGTATTTTTAATCCAAAACTTTCAGTTTATTTTCATCTAGCAATTTATTGATCTTATTGTATGATAGAACTCAATTCTTAATAACCATCACACATTTTTTTTTCCAGAAAATGATTACTTTATTGTAACAGAAGTTACGTACACACACTTAACATGCAGATTTTTCCTACTCAGGGGTCAATCTAGAGAGAAATTAGGTCCGTTAAAGGACCCTTCACAAAATTCAGTCACTCAAAAAAGGACCCTTCACAAAATTCAGAAACTCTAAAAGGGATTCTTCACAAAATTCAGTAACTCCAAAAATGGACCTTTCACAAAAATCCCACACTCAAAACTGACTCATCACAGAAATCCGAGTTTACGAAACGATTGGAAATACTTTTTGTCGTAACTATTTTTCACAAAGTTAGGAATTAGTTTTCACAAAATTCTGAACTATTTTTCACAAAATTAGGAATTAGTTTTCACAAAATTCTGAACTATTTTTCACAAAATTCCAAAAACAGGACCTTGGTCAAATATCCTAGATTGATCCCTGCATTGATTGTTTGCTGCATTAAAATAAAAAAAACAGCTAAGTTTTTTAATAATTATACTTATTCTTTTTTTAAGGAAAAGCATTTATAGACATACTACTGCTCTTTATTTTACGAATTATTAAATACTTTTGTATAACACGTCAATGATTTGTGGAATTATGTTTAACACAGTCATAATAAAGAAAACGTCGCCCGGCAGTTTCTTATTTAAAAAAAAAAAACAAACGAGAACAAGAACCAAGCCCGTCGTTTAGGGGGTTCAGGGTCTGCCCCCCCCCCTCCCGCTTTAGGGAATCAATGTATTTACATGCAAGTCGGCATGGATTTTGCTGTTTTTTGGTATCATAAACGCTGGGCGTACACTCTTTTGCCCCCACCCTCACCCTTCGGAAAAGTTCGGAATCGAACTGAAAAATAATTTTTCTTCTATTACAAAATGTTTTTCAGAGAACAGAACTCGACAGTTTAATCGAATCATAACATGTCTGTATGCGACATAATAGGGTAAGTGCTCCAGTAGTGGGCCAGTCTCCAGTAGTCGGCCACAATGACATAAAACTTCTCATAAAAAGTACATTTTTAATTCAAAATCAGGTACGACGCATTCACACATTCATGTACCTATCCTCAATCATCAACCAGTGGCAGTTAAGTTTTGGGTACTTTTTTTTGAATTAGTAATGAGTCATTTCATTTTGAATGGTGTGCCCATCATCCAAGATTGCGATTCTGCTTATTTTTCAGCTAAGATGGTTCTGTGGCCGACTATTGGAGCATTTACTAGTGTTGACAACAGCTTAGATTTTAACATAATTTTTTTTTTTAATTTCTGAAACAAGTAAATGATTCACTATCAGAAAGGTTCATTCTAAAGTTTTAACTTGTTTTAGTTGCTGTATTGATAGCTGAAAGTTCTAGGTTAGCCAAGATCAACAAAAGATCTCTTAAATGGCCGACTACTGGAGCACTTACCCTATGTGATGAACATGAGCAGGGGTTCTCACTCCACTCTCAGGTTATTTGGCAGGTGCATTGCCCTACATTTGCAGTAACTGACAAGCGTCCATATTTTAGCTACTGGCAGGGGCGGATGGGGCCGGCGGGCAACCGGGCATTTTCCCGGTGGGCTGCCTGGGTTTCGGCCGGTCGGCCGGTCTAAATTTTATAACTTGTGGCGTTCTTTTTTTATTTTTTTAGTCGGCCGGCCGGCCGATCGAAATTTAAAAACTTGTGGCGTTCCTTTTCTTTTTTTTTAGTCGGCCGGACGGCCGGTCTAATTTTCCAACTTGTGTCGTTTTTTTTTTTTTTTAGTCGGTCGGTTGGCCGGTCGAAGTTTTAATACTTGTGGCGTTATTATTATTTTTTTTAGTCGGCCGGACGGCCGGTCTAAATTTCTCTGCTGGTCCCTCTTTTTCACGGAATTCTATTTTCTCTTTTTTTTCTTTAGAAAGCAGTAGGCGCTTGAAGGTGTATTAATTATTGCACCTTTTTTTCAATGCTGAGAGTTTCTATGTTTTACAAATGTGCATACATTGTTGAACTGCTTTTTTAATCCTATACTATAATACGAGGAATGGTTGCCAAGTCGAAAATCGCCCCAGAATTAATAAACTCCGGTAAACTTGAGGGTCTAGGGTTTTGGCCACGAGGAATCGATTGGTGGCGGTTTTGAAGCGCTACGGTCGAGCAGTTCGGAGTTACAGATAGGATTCATTAAACGTTTGAGAAGATTTCTTACGCCATTTTCTTTATGATTACTCTCATTGTTACTGTTTCATAGCAACCACGTTTTAACAATGGATTTCATATTTACTCACATCAGCGTTAAATTTATATTTTTATGGTATTTGGCAAATAATTTTTGACAACACGTTAGAATTGTTATTGTTTTTGAAATTGAAAAGAGATCGATCAAAATTAAAATAGAATTGGATGTGGGCCGCGGTAGAGCCGCTATATAGACAGGCCGACGCATCAAGCTTAAGTTTCACCACTTTGGATCCAACTCATTAACTTTCACTTTCATTTTTCATTGTTGAGGAATTGGGGTTACCAGGGCAAAATTTCGGGACATTGCCAAGCTTTTTTAAACTTACGTGAAAAGTTACCAAAAAGCGATAACTCGCCAGAAAAGACAATCCTCACACACGCGCTGGATCCAAAGTGGTCAAACTTAATCTTGATGCGTCGGCTCGTCTATATAGGGGCCTTTGGCCTCGGTAGTCCAATCGGTAAGTCGTCGGACTCGTAACCGGAGGGTCCCGGGTCGATCATATAGAGGGAGCCCAGCCGTTCAAAGATCCACCGTCTTCATTAATGGTGGCTGGGGGGACGTTAAAAATGTTAATGGTCACAAAATCCTCCAAGTGAAATAAAACCTCTGGGAGGTACTGGACCAAGGGTTTGTTCGGCCCTTGGGCCTGGTTCAAAAGTAAACAGAGCGGTCTTCAGGGCCTCATCCCGGTTAAAAAGCGAGTTGTGGTATGTACGGGGGGGGGGGGGCCAGGAGTGTGAAGTGAAATTAAAGTCAAAACCAACTGGAACCAAATGCGTACTGGAGAACAGGGACTCTTCATCCATTCTCATCAACTCTCCAGCGGCTTTGACGCCAAATGAAATGAAATTAGGTGTGATTTTACGGTGAGCATGGATTAAATAGAGTTGTGTTTTTTAAAATAAATTACGACTGCTTTAAATGCGTAATTGCAACCAAAGGCTCAAAAATGCTTTTCAAGTTGATCTAAATAAGTACTTCGCACTTTTGAAAAAAACACGAGTTTACAAACCTCTTTTTTTTTTTTTAAACCGGGCGGGCTCGGTCCCCTGGCACATAAAACAATAACTTTTGTACATCCTAAAATGTGTTGTCATTTTATTTAATTGTTGTATTTCAATAAACTCGAACTAGATAAAAAAAAAAGGAAGTAAGTCAATTGAGACGCAGTTTAAACTTTCGGTCTTCACTTTCGTTTTACTAAGCAGCCTTTTTAGTTGACGAATAAATAATCCGCTTCACAGTTCATCTTCCTTACTTTATGAATTTCCTTTAACTACTTCGTTATAAAATTTAAATCAGAAACTGTACGTTTTAAAACATGTGATCGTCATGTCATTAGTTTCTAAAAAATATGCCAATAACAGATTTACTTTCAGAAGGGGAGAGGGGGATACATTTCTGCATAAATGTAAATTTAAAGATAGATCAGTGTTAAATTTCTAACTCTCCCCATTTTCACATAATTATATTTTGCTCCAGTTAAGGTCTCAAATATATACAAAACACCATAGCTTTATTTCAATCCTGTGTATATATTTAGTTGAGTGTAAGAAAATTCAAAATCAATGTCTTCCTTCAAGCTTTTGAAATGTACGTTAAAAAAGGATTTACGAGGGCTGTCTGAAAAGTTTCCGACCTCGATATGAAAAGGGAAAAACTTATGAAACAAAGATGTTCTTATTAAGGAGTCTTTTGGAAACTTGAAACTGTAATTTTGGCTATTTTTAGTTCAAATTGTGTGCTTGACAGCCATACTAGTGAGTTGCTCCAACAGTTTTTTTGAAAATGGAAAGAACCGAATAACAAGCTCTGCTGATTCGATACTTGTTTTAAAAAGGAAATATGCCTGCACAAATTAAAAAGTAGTTGGAATCTGTGAATGGGGACTCTGTACCATCGTCTATACAATCATAAAATTTTGGGTGCCGGAATTTAAACGTGGCCGTACCAGCTTGAGCGTACGGTTGAGCTCCTTACCTGAGCGTTCATGAACGCTCAGGTTAACCCAAAACTGCTACCACTGATGAACACATTACTAAAGCTCATCAAATGGTGCTGGATGACGCAGATTGAAGGTGAGATATATAGAAGAATCTATGAATATCTCTAAGGAATCGCGTGCTATATTTTAAATGAGAAATTAAGCACGCGGAAGCTATGGCTGCACTTTGACTGCCGAGTTTGCTCAATTTGACCAGAAACGTGTCCGAATGAACATTTGCAGCGCTCTTCTGGCACAATGAACCAGAGTTTTTCTGATGACTTATCACTGTGGATGAAACCTGGATTCATTAGTACACTCCAGAAACAAAAATGCAGTCAAAACAATGGACTGCAGAGTGAGAACAGCTCCAAAAAAGGCAAAAACAGTTCCTTCTGCAGGAAAAGTGATGCCGACCGTTTTCTGGGATAGGTATGGAGTGATACTCATTGACTACCTTAAAATGGGAAAAGCTATAACAGGAGCACACTATTCTACTCTCCTTGACAAATTGAAGGAGGAAATAAAAGAATAACGGCCGCATTTGAAAAAGACGAAAGTTCTTTTTCATCAAGACAATGCTCCTGCTCACACCTTAGTGGTTTCAATGGCCAAAATTCACGAGTTAAGGCTCGAAATCGTTGAACACCGACCCTACTCACCAGACCTGGCCCCAAGCGACCCTTTCTTGGTCCCTAAGCTGAAAGAAGCACTTGGAGGACAAAGGTTTTCTTCAAATGTCAACAGCTTTTTGATCTTAGGTCTTAAACTTTGTCAACAGCTTTTTTGAGGACACATTTTCATCATTACTTTTGGATGAGTTAAACGGATGGGAGCATTACTGGATGACATGTGTGGACTTACAAGGAGACTATGTCAAAAAGTAACAGCCAGTTTGGACGGTAAAAATATTTTTTATCTATGGTAGGTCGGAAACTTTTCAGACAGCCCTCGTACTTTCTATGCATCAAAAGATTTTGTATAAATGATTATGAAGAGCCAGATCAGTGTTCAAGTTCCATTAGTTGATCTTTGTCACAATTTTTCTTACGAGAAGCAGTACGCGATCGAATGCGTAGTAGTAGTGTACCATTATTTCAATGTTCAATTACTTATTTATATTTACCAGCGGGTGACCGAGCTCCGCTCGAGGAAAACAGGTGTCGAAGCTAACTCGAAGATTTAAATTTTCAATTGTGATTTATCAAAACATCACATGCCATAAGAAAATTTGTGAAACCATTGGTGAAAAGATAACCGGTTAAAGTGCACCATTGTAAACTATTCTAAACAAAGTTTCGGAAAGGGAATTATTCTATACAAAGATTAAGTTTGAAAAGTCATAGAAAATAAAATGTAAGTGATAATAAAAAAAAAACTATACAATTAAAGAAATGGTACAAAGTGAGCAGTGTAAAGATTGAAGTGTGTTGAAGTTCAATATTTTTGACAAATTTATTTAGAAAAACCAAACCCCGTGATTCCTCGTGACCAAAAACCCCAGACCCCCAAGTTTACCGGAGTTAATTAATTCTGGGGCGATTTTTGACTTGGCAACCATTCCTCGTATTACCTCTAACGTGTACCAGGGGACCGAACCCGCTCGGTTAAAAAAAAAGAGGTTTGTAAACTCGTGTTTTTTTCTAAAGTGCGAAGTACTTATTTAGATGAACTTGAAAAGCATTTTTAACCCTTTGGTTTCAATTACGCATTCAAAACAGCCGTAATTTATTTTAAAAAACACAACCTTATTTAATCCATGCTCACCGTAAAATCACACCTAATTTCATTTCATTTGGCGCCGAAGGCGCGGAAGGATTTGATGCGAATGGATGCAGAGTCTCTGTTCTCCAGTACGCATTTGGTTCCAGTTGGTTTTGACTTTCACTTCACTTCACACTCCAGGTCCCCCCCCCCCCCGGTCATACCACAACTCGCTTTTTAACCGGAATGGTGCCCTGAAGAACGCTCTGCTCATTTTTAAACCTGGCCCAAGGGCCGAGCAAACCCTTGGCCCAGCACCCCCCAAAGGTTTCGTTTCACTTGGAGGATTTTGTGACCACGAACATTTTTTACGTCCCCCAGCAACCATTAATGAAGACGGTGGATCTTTGATCGGCGGCTAAATGATCGACCCGAGACCCTCTGGTTACGAGTCTGACGACTAACCGATTGGAAAACCGCGGCCTTAGGCCCCTATATAGACGAGCCGACGCATCAAAATCACCACTTTGGATCCAGCGCGTGTGTGAAGATTGTCTTTTCTGGTCAGTTATCGCTTTTTGGTAACTTTTTACGTAAATTTAACAAAGCTTGGCAATGTCCCGAAACTTTACTCTGGTAACCCTATTTCCTCAACAATAAAAAATGAAAGTGAAAGTTTATGAGTTGGATCCAAAGTGGTGAAACTTAAGCTTGATGCGTCGGCCTGTCTATATAGCGGCTCTACCGCTGCCCATACCCAACTCAAACTTTATTTTGATCGATCTCTTTTAAATTTCAAAAGCAATAACAATTATAACATGTTGCCAAAAATTATTTGCCAAATACCATAAAAACATAAATTTACGCTGATGGGATTAAATATGAAATCCATTGTTAGCACGCGGTTGCTATGAAACGGTAACAATAAGAGAAATCATAAAGAAAATGGCGTAGTAAGAAATCTTCTCAAACATTTAATAAATCCTATCTGTAACTCCGAACTTTTCGACCGTAGCGCTTCAAAACCGGTGCCAATCGATTCCCCGTGGCCAAAAACCCCAGACCCCCAAGTTTACCGGAGTTTATTAATTCCGGGGCGATTTTCGACTTGACAAACATCTCTCGTATTATAGTATAGGATGTATAATCGGAGTAGCTGTAAGTATTAAAAATTTGTATACACATAGTGGTTTTATATTAAATAGAAAAAAATGTTTGGTTTGTGTGTAAATTTGCATGTTCATCATTGAAATTTTTAAATATATATATATATATATATATATATATATATATATATATATATATATATATATATATATATATATATATATATATATATATATATATATATATATCAGGGGCCGGTCTGTGATAAATGCCCGGGCCGGTGCGGGGTGCTCCATCCGCGGCTGGCTACTGGGCATAAATGAGATTGATTACAGAAAATGAACGGAGAAGCGACCTCGAACCCCTTTTCTCTGTATAAACCAAAAGTTGTCTGATAATGATTTTCAAGCAAAAATTGCATAAATTCTTCTTTTTCTTCATTCATTTCTGCTTTTTGAATGTCGTTAAATCTACATTTAAAAAAAAGCCACTTTTATAAATCATACACGTGGAAATTTGCCTAAAATTGCTCATCGCTGTCCCAACAGAAAGTTGAATAAAACAGTGGCGACATCTAGTGCAATGCAGGAAACCTTCAAACGTTTTCAGCTCATGAGACCAACTCGAATGTTTATCGGTGAATCACATCAATGGTCAATGCAGTGCAGTATCATAGGCGGATTTAGGCTGTATATTCTGGGGGTGCAACAAACTGAGGTTACCGCCCCCCCCCGAAATTTCGGGTAATTAGTAATTTTCATTAGGGGGTCCGTGGAGGTCTGAACTTTGAGAAACTCTGAACTACATAATATGTTGTATTTTTAGGTTTTCTTTCAAATTAATTGTAGCTATGAAAAATATAATTTATTTTCCAAACTGTTCCAAGATCAAAAAATTAATTTAAGCAAAATGTTGGGGGTGCGTTTCACCCCCTGGTACCCCCGTAAGCTCGCCTATGCGCAGTATTCAGGAAAACAAAATTTTAGAGGAGTACAGTTAACTTCAGTGTTTTTTCTTTCATGGTCAAAAAAGAAAACTCATCGAGTTTCAGGATGGGACATATACTGTCAGCCCCGCTTAAGTGAAAAACGGATAAACGCGAATACTCCACTTATACTAATAAAACTTTGCGGAACCGAGTAGTTCCCCATAGTCAATAAAATATCCCCGCTTTATCGAATCATCTCCGTAGGTAATTGAATAATATTGGTCAGCTTTAGCCGACAATTTTGCTGAAAAAACTTTCGATTACATTGAAAATAATTAAGTAAGAGCAGTTATTTTCATGAAAATATAATATTTTTCGCCAGCAACGGGAGAGAATAACATTATTACATCAAAAAAAAAAAAAAAAAAAAGAAAAAGAAAAATTCCTGCTTAATCAAATAATTTTCCTAGACTTAAAGCACGGCGTGAACTTTTGGGTCTTCTTTTTTTCCGTTAAGTTCTTAATAATTTCATTAATTGCTCAGATATAATTAATTTCATCCAATTTTCTGTCTCAAATAGGACTCTTAGGAGTCACTCATATTTTAAAAATATTTTTACGAGATTTAACTATGTTGATAATTTTTGTCTTTTTAAATTTTACAAACTTTTTAATACTAATTGTCATGACTTGGATATTTTTAAAATGTCACTTTATAATTTTAAGTCTACATGTTTTAATATTTTAAATGTATAATTAGTTTTAATTTATATTGTTACAAATCTTGTAAATAGTTGGTTTTCCTGCCTTGCACCATTTTCACTAGTTTTGGTTTTATCTGGCGATATGTTGCAAAAGTATCTGAAGATATCACTTTTATCACTTGTATACCGGCCTTGTAACGTTTTGTAGCTTTTACACTTGCCCTAACTTTGATAAGCATGAAGACATTTTCGCGCTGAGCTGCAAGGTTGTAGGTTTTTTTTATTACTAGAATTTTCTTGAATGGATTATTTAAGTTTGTGAATGAACGAACACTCCGGATTTTGCTAGAATGTTGTAGAAATTTCCTCCCGAGTATAAATAGCTGGCCTTGAACACAGTTAGTTAGTTTTTCTCAGATTGGATTTCTGAGAGGCTCGTTTTATTCGCTTGGGCGAATGTTTGTTTTGCTTTTGTAATTTCTTAATTACTGTTCACGTTAGATACGTGGTGCTGAGTTACTGTAGAGAGTACAGTGTACTGTTCGCTACCTAATTGCTGGATGTTTAGCAATTGTTTCTTGCTCCAATTGTAAATAAGTGTACATACTTGTAAATAAATTTATAGTTACTTCCTCAAGATTGGAATGCTCATTTAAAGAAAGTTGAAGGTGCTACGGACTCGTTACAATATTGTATTTTTTTACTGGATTTTTGCCACTATAATTGGATTTATCTCTGGTGTGTAATAATTTTTAAATAAATTCTTGGAACCGACTGCATTCGCTTAAGCGGGGCCGAATCCCTCATCTTAGATTCAACTATGATACGCCACTCAAATTTTCGTCAGTGAAAGTACAGAAGAACCCCCGTTTCTCCGGATCAATCTGGTATCCACATACAGGGCCCGACTAACTAAAAGTGAGGCCTAAGGCAAATCCCACAATACTTTGGAGGCCCCCCCTTCTACGTTTTACCTTTTTTAAGTCAACAAAAAATAATCTAACTTTTTCGCAGTGTCGGTGCTAGCCCCTTTTGGGGATCACTGTATATAGCTCTTAAAGGCCCTATGCAGTTACACTGTTTGCATTTTGTCTAGCACTGATATTGCTTAATATCCATTTTAGCTTAATAGTTTTATAGCCAATTGTCAACAAAAAAAATCTTTTACTGAACGAACTAAAAAGGAGAAATACTAATTAAGTATCAAAAGTTTTTTTTTTTTTTTTTCAATTAATAAATTATTTTCTCTTGAAAGTACACAATTCTTTAATGCTGTGCATCAGTTTTTAGGAAATTAGGGGCCCCCTAGGAGGATGGGGCCTCAGTCCCAGGCGGCCCGTGCCATAATCAGGCCCTGAACATATAAAAAGATTCACAGGGTGTTCATCAGGAACTATTCTGTGTATTCTTTTTAGTCTCAACTTTAGTATCCTATAGAACAGCGTTTTCCAACAGTTTTTTACCTCGAGTACCACTTGGCTGCAACATCATGTATAATTATACCACTACAAAGCACGAAATAAAATCTTGTGTTTTTTTTTTAAAATTTAGCAATTGTGTTTATTTGCACTAAGCAACGTTGGCACATAACATAAGTGAAATTTCATGGAAATGCACCTAAACGCATAGGCGGACTTATACCCCAACATATTGCTTACATTTTGAAAAAAAAAAATTATGCGTATTTCTTCTGGAAACAGTTTGGAAAATAAGTTGTTTTTTCACTGCTACAATTCAACTTAATTCACTAGAAAGAAAATCCAAAAATTCAACATATTATGTAGTTCAGAGGTTTTCAAAATCCAGACTTCCACGGATCGGATCCCCTCGAGAAAATCATTAACTTTATGCCACCTCCCCCCCCCCCCGTGAGCCAAAATAAAGCTTGTTTTGATAACTAAAATTTTTGTTTTGATCATTTCGGGGGAGGGGGCGGAAACCTCGGTTTGTTGCAACCCCAGAATTCACAGCCAAAATCTGCCTATGCCTAAACGTTATGCCAGATATGAAGTCGCTAAAATAAAACAGTCACTGTAACATGATGTATACCATAAATATCTATGTATTTGTTTCAGTTTTATATTTCTCTATTAGTAACGAAATTTGGCAAAATAAGTAAACAGTACACATGAACAGGGTTTCTCACTCCACTCTCAGGTTATTTGGCAGGTGCATTGCCCTACATTTGCAGTAACTGACAAGCGTCCATATTTTAGCTATGGGCATAAATAGGATTGATTACAGAAAATGAGCGGAGGAGCGACCTCGAACCCCTTTTCTCTGTATAAACCAAAAGTTGTCTGATAATGATTTTCAAGCAAAAATTGCATAAATTCTTCTTTTTCTTTATTCATTTCTGCTTTTTGAATGTCGTTTACTCTACATTTAAAAAAAGCTACTTTTATCACGGGACGCGGGAGCGTCCCGCCCCGCCAAGAAAACCAAATACAAGCCGCCAAGAAATTTCCGTCGCCAATAAAAATGTAAAAGAGCGACTAGGACTGTTTACGCGAGTAACCAAACCGGGGTTTACACCCCTCTGTATCTCAGCCCCATAAAGATCCTTAGAGTTCATTTTTGGTATACTCAATCTCCAGCGGCCCGACGGCACATACTAAAGCAAAACATCCAGGACCCTCAGGGGGAGGGGTGATATATGTTATAAAATCGCTATTTTTCGCACTTTTTAAAAATTGTTTGACAGGGGTCCAGACTAAACGGTAACTCGGATTGAGCTCTGCTTTTTCACCCACATTTATTTTGTCCCAAAGCTCGGCATAGGGGGTTTTTCGACCCCCCACCCCCTCCCCCCTTGTTTTTATTTTCCGTATCTTTTCTCCCCGGGGGTCTTTACTGTTGATTTTTGGTATGAATATTCTCGATGAGACATTGAGGACATTTTCCCAAAATTTACCCCCCCCCCCCGGGGTCATCGCACCCCGGAGTTATTAATGCTTAAAATTGGTCCGATTTCTATCTACTAGCTCTGTTCAACATCTGAGCATTTATGTTTTCATTGTTGGGCCACGAGGAAAGAAAACTCAATGATTAATAATTTCATCTGTTGCCAGTTTCTATTTGTTAACAAATAAAATATTTGTAATTGATTTTATTGCATATGGCTTTTAAAAGGGATCTTCAATTTAGTTCATTTTAATATGAGATCGGCAGTAAGGGTTGGGGTTTTTTTTTTTAACTTTTAATTTAATCGTAGTATTGTTAGCAACTAGCTTTGTTTTGCGTCGGTTCGGGTGGTACATTGTGATTGATTTCAAATTTATCCTAGACTGAAAAAGATCCTTGAACTTTTGCACCAAATGCATGCTGCCAAGAAAACCACAGATGTTGGACCGCCAAGAAAAATGTTGAAGGGAAAAAAAACATGCAAAGTAAATTTTGAAGAGAAAAAAAAAAAACAGGCAAAGAAATAATATTAATGCAAAAACATGTGATATCTCCCCAAAAACAACAGTGTTGTAAAAAAATCCCCCGCCAAGAAAACCTTAAATACTAAGCCTTAAAAAGTTATGATATCGAGTTTTCCGCCAAGTTTGTGCCAAACTACAACTAACCTGTATGTATAGTTCTTTTAAATTGTTTTCAGTCCTGCCAGGCGGGAAGTTTTTACTCATTAAGCAACCACCTCACAAGACAAAGCTTCCCGAATGGCAAAACTGAAAACAATTTAAAAGAACTATACATACAGGTTACTTGTAGTTTGACACAAACGTGGCGGGAAAACTCGATATCATAACTTTTTAAGGCTTAGTATTTAAGGTTTTCTTGGCGGGGGATTTTTTTACAACACTGTTGTTTTTGGGGAGATTAATCATACACGTGGAAATTTGCCTAAAATTGCTCATCGCTGTCCCAACAGAAAGATGAATAAAATAGTGGCGACATCTAGTGCAATGCAGGAAACCTTCAAACGTTTTCAGCTCATGAGACCAATCAAATATTTTTGTACAATGCATTAAATGCATTGCTTGTTTCGAGAATATAAGTTTTGAAATTTATTGAGAGTTAAGGGTCATTCCATCGTGACTAATGTAACATTCAGAGCTGATTTTATAACTTATTTTACCTGTAACTTAAATGATAAAAAATAATTTTTCGCTGTGTTGGTGGATTTGCAATGTAGATGGTGTACATGTATTATTTCTGTTAAGAATTTAAAATAAAATTACTGACAACAGATATTTTTTCAACCAAAACAGCAGTGTGACTAACGTAACATTTTTGCAACCATGAAAAATAATGTTCATGTTATGAGGCAAAAATTTCTGAAATTTAAGCAAGTTTTAAAAATTGGCTGATATATTTGAAAAATATGGAATGTTAGCTTTTAAAAATATATATTACATTTATTAAATTTTGAATTTTTTTAGTCTTAAGTGTCACTTTTGCTGAAAATGGAGTGTGACTAACGTAACCATCGAATAATAAAATTTATTATGGCTAATATTATTGTAATTACATTAATTTTTCTTTTTTTCAAACTTATTATGTTGCACATTTTTATTTATTTATATATTTATTATTATTTTTATTTTATGTATTTTTTTATTTATTTTTTCTGCGGTAAGAAATTGTAAATGGAAGGCTCCCTTTTGACTTAATTGAGTTTGTCAAAAAAAATTTAGCTTTTGCAAACTGAATATTATCAGATTTGGGCCATTCAAATCTTTGACCTGTTTCTCTCATCTTTGATCTTTTGAGCCCAGTGCTTGAACTTCCTAGAGTTAACTCTTAATTTTTTTCAAATCCAGTTTCTTCATTCTTCTTAATTTTGTTATAAAGTTGATGGATTTCTTCTACGTTATACATAGGCAAACCCTTTTGTAGCTTCTTTATCTTGTTGGCAACAAAGTTCTTTGCATATTTAACATCTTTCTTGTGGGAAAAAAATCGCGAAATTATCACATTATTATAAAATTAGAGAACTTATTGTTTTGTATTATCCGACAAACTTAAAGATTGTCTATGGGATTTAGGATTCCCTATATTAACTGCTATACCTGATGCCAGCTTTTGGATAGATATAACTTTCTTTCAGGGACTGTTGGCTAAAGCTTTTTTTCTATTTCTTCGTTGCTTTTTCCAGTGCTTGCCTTGTGAGAAAAGGAGATTCTGCAGATATGGAGGAAATAGTAGTTTGTTTCTTTGCAAGCATCTTACTTATTATTTTGAGGCTTCTTTCTTCCTTTTTTAACTCCATACACGAAATTGTGTTTTTTCGTAAAGAACGCATCAATGTTTTTGACATTTCTCTTTCATCTGAATTTTATAGAGGCTTTGATTCGCCCGACTTCTTTTTCCGTTCTGAAGCAGTCAAAGGAGCTATTTTGTCTCAAATATTTCAAATTTGTTCGATATATGTATTTACTCTTAACTGGAAATTAAAATAAACACTAAAATAGTTAAGCTTTAAGCTACATTAATCTTTTTTTTTTTTTTTTAATTGTTACCATAGTCACATTCAAACTGTTACGTTAGTCACACACCTAAAATGTTACGTTAGTCACACTAATATTTTTCTATTAAATATATCTAAAATAAATATTTTAGGATTTTCAAGTAGATATGATATAGACATAAGAAAATAAAGAGCTATGGTATTTAATTATTTTTAGTTCAGTTTTAAAATAGAAAACATTGCATTTTTGTGACTAACGTAACATAAAATAAGAAAGTGAAATAATGAAGATAATTAAAATGCTTATCTTATAAACTGAATGAAAAAAGCTGTTAATTCAATCAGATATAACTCCAAACTTTCATAAGAAACGCAGTTCTTTTAAAAATTCACAGAAATTTTAACATTATGCACGAAAACAATGGCCAATGTTTTTAGCTTTTACTAAGACTTTTCTGCAGCCATCTACTTACAGAGCTCTAACATGAACACCAAAAAGGATTTTTCAAAATTTTTGCTAGATTCATATACTAGAAAGTATGTTGAATAAAATGATAGCTCACAGTTAAGTCTTTGAGGTACTTTTATTTTTTAGGCTGAGGTTGACATTTCTATGGAATGACCCTTAACGGTTAAAGATTGGCTCTAAAGGACAAACTATATCGCTAGTCGAATTTTTAATAATTGATTCACATATTAACTGTTTCATATTAATTTTTTATAAAATAATGAATCGTAGGAAAACTTTCTATGATATGATTTATTTTTTACGTCCGCCATTACTGATCATTTTTTGCAACCCACCGGCTAACAAGTCTCGTACCACTAATGGTATGCATGTCACAGGTTGGGAAACTGTTAAAGAACTAAAAATTACTAATTTCATTCGTAAGTTACTAGAGTTGAAAAGTAAATAAAATAGTTTGCAGGTGCTATAGCACTTTGTAAACGAGCAGTCTGCCCGTTTTGGAGACGAAACAAAAGTAATCGTTACAAACTTAAATTAGGTCGTGCAAACTTTTCCCACAGCATGAAAGAAATTAAAGCAAAAATTTAGAATATCTAAAAATGTTAATTCAAAATATCGAAGTATTGTGGACACTTTTTTTCAAACTAAAATTTCATAAAAATCATGAGCTTAAAATATTATCCAAGTACAAAGCATTATTTTCCTGTTGCAAAATAAAATATTGTTACGAATTTTAAGCTAAAATTTCTATAGAATTATCAATTGCATGGCTTTCATACTATCGTCTTTTTTTTTTTTTTTTTTTTTTGAAGAAAAACTATCCGCAATTCAACAGCACTAACTTGTACCAGTAACCGAGTAAACACTTAAAATAAATGCCCCATTAAAAAACAAGGCTAAAAAACCAACTTTCCAAAGCTTCGTACCCAATTTAATGCTAATTTAATATTTTGCTTTAGATTGGGGAGTTTCAAGGACTTCTAACTGGAGACTTTCAATTCATAGAAAATAGTTTATTATAAAAACATTGCAACAACAACAGATAAAAATACATTTCACAATCACAACAATTTATACAAGAGAAAGTTCGTCATGCAACAGTTTCAAAACGAGTTTACGTTCAACAAAAGTCACGAAAATTGCAGCCCGATGTACAACGCAATGATGCCAGTCAACAAGGATGAAAAATTGAAAACACACGCTGCACAATTTGCAACTTGTGTTGGCACCTGAGCAAACAACCTGCATGGTGCACCACTGGCACCTTTCAGCTTCATCGGCATTACATAGACAATGGCACCTTTAGGCGGAAGGAGCTCCAAGTTGTTCACATTTTCAAGCCCATATATATTCTTTTCCATCAAGGTCACGTGAGTGCCCGGAAAGCCACCAGGGACATCGATGGACATCGTATCGATTCCTACACCAACGATATTCCGATTCGATATCAGCCACTCCGCTGCTTCAGGTTTAATCGATGGGAATTTCAACAACGACACATTCCGTTCTTCTGTTCCAGAGTACTTCAGAGGATCGGGCCAGAACTTGGACCACCCTGTCATCACCATCAGCAGACTTCCATCAGGGATCTGCCCATGCTTTTGCTCCCAAGATATCAGGTCGTCTTTTGACAGGTGGATGCTTGGATTGCCGTCAACTTTGCCACTGATGTTGACAACCGAGGCTGGAACGACAAGACGTTCCAGAGGGATGTCAGAGACACCCCACCGTCCTTGAGCAAAATGGCACGGAGCGTCCAAGTGGGTACCACCGTGGGTTGCTGCATATATTTCATCTTTCTGGTACCTGTAACGATTCGAATAGACATGTCACTGATGAAGTCTAAAATTTTGAAGCATTTCTTAAATTTATTTTATAGCATTTTCATAAATTCTTTACTTTTGTTGGCAGCTCATTGACATCTAAAAAAAAAATCACAGAAAATTAGTGGCAATGTGAGATTAGTTGCTCTCTCAACTTTAAAAATTTCATCGAAAAGCATCAAGTTTTAAAATATGCTGATTCCTCTTTCAAGAATATTCCATAAGTATTCCCCATAAAAGTCTTAAATACGAATCAAATTAACTGCGATGATTTAATGGCGTGCTATTTTCGAAAATATAGTCTTCACGAAAACCATGCACACTTCCAATGTTCCAATGTTGTAGCAAAAAAAGAGCATTAAATTTAGATTCTGAATCTATTACTTCACTGCAAAAAATAAATAAAAGAGGCTGCCAATTAACGAATAAAGTCTAGGAAACTCAGACTCCATAAACTTTAATTGAAACGATACAGCTCCTTCTTCAGTAGCACTACTTAAAAAGAAGCTGAATTATTGCAACGTAACTAAAAAACGGTTGGCAGTGGCGTAGCCAAGAAGGGGAAGGGGGTCATACCGCTCCACCCATGAAGCAAGAAAATCGAATTAACACATGTAACTGCCTAAAATCTCGTTTCTCGACCTTTCATTTCACAAAAAATTCCAATGCCTCCTCCCCCCTGAAAAATTTTCTGCTACGCCACTGACTGTATATTTACTGAAAAAGTTAATAGAAACCCGGTTTCCTAGACATTTTCTAGTAAAATTGCAGTTTTTTTTTTTTTTTTTCACTAGTGTGCTTTTTAAAAACATTACGAAGCGTAACTATTTTCGACGATGAGCGATATTTCGCTCCCTCGGTTTTGTGCTGAATTTTTTCACTGTACACACTAGTACACTCAATTCTTGACACACTCTTCTCAATTTTTTAAAGACTATCATATAACATTGTATAAGGAATTATAAGATTTATTTATTCCACTTAAATCAGTTAATTCATTTCGCAACGAAATACAGTAACTCCTCGTTATATCGCGCTTTTCGGGGGACAAGAAAAAAGCGCGATATATTCGAAAGCGCGATATAACCGAGGTCATTAAAAATAGTTTTCTATCCAGCGTGCAAGTAAATTATACGTGCACATACATAAAAATTCATTTATTCGAACATCAGATTTTTTTTTCCCAGTCAAAAGTAACAAAAAAATATAACTTACCGCAGTTGTTGTTACAATGTGCAGGTCTTAAAAAATATGTATACAGACATAAAATTAACCTATTGTTTTGGTGAAATAACAAAGTGTCCAGTAGTTTCCAAACTGTCCCTGCAGTATGCAAGTTTGGGTGACAGGAATTTGCTGCTTTTTTTCAGCAAATTCAGAAGAATAGAACCTTCGTTTTGTTCATTGATGACAAAATAAATGAGAAAGAGACCTTTTCTGAGCACCTAACACATTTTCTCAAAAATAATTTCGAACTAAAAGTTTTTTTTTTGGGGGGGGGAGACAAAAAAGAGCGATATATCCGAATGAGCGATATAACGAGACGCGATATAACGAGGGGCTACTGTATCTGCATCTCAGAACCAGAACGACGTAAGTCCAAAATTGGTGATTTTCACTTTATTAGTGAATTGTATGTAGAATCTTATTCTGCGTCGACCCATGAGAACGGTATTCTATAAAACAAATTCCTTCCAATTATTTAGCAGCATTAAAAGAGCGCGAATCCTATCCTTTGCATGTATCCGACAATCGTTTTCCCCTTCTCCTGAAAAGTTGCTAAAATGGACTTGCGTTAGTCTGGTTCTGAGGTACAGATATGATGAAAAGGGTTATGGTTTTTCAGCAAAATATTGACTTAATAATTAATTTAGTACAGTCGACACTCGTTATAACGACCACACTTTATAAAGACCATGCCATTATAAAGACCAGTGGGAAAAGCCCCAACTTGATTCCCGAAACACAAAAATTCTACCTGTTATAGCGACTACCAGTTATAAAGACCTATTTCTTTGGAACGAACATGGTCTTTATATCGAGCGTCGACTGTATTGGTAAAAAATTGTTTAATATAGTGAAATAATATTGCTATTGTACATTTGCTGTTTGATAATTCAAAAAATATATATATATTCACATAGAATGAATACATACATATTAGAGAAGCGTGAATGATACACAGAAGAATGATATAAGTGAAAGAAATCTATAATTCGTTATTCAATGTTAAATTACAAAATCTTTGAAAAGTTTCCAAGAGCATTAGACAGCAAAAAAAGTCCTTACCAGTATCCTCCGGGTTGTCTCGTCCCGTTGTAAGTGACATTCAGGGTCAGGGTCCTCTCGGTGGCCCAGTAGATGGTGGCATTGTCGAACTCGTGGCTCAGGTCCACCAACTTGCTGTTCCCAGGAAGGGCCGAGGGCTCGGCTCTGCAGAGGGTGGTGCTCAGGTAGTAGCAGACAATCACGACATGCCAAGCAATGAAACTAACGTGGGTCGGCTTCAGTTTCCGCTGCTTTCGGGGCTGGAAAGGGGCGAGGAATTTGGAATGTAGGATCAGGTGTGGTCAAATGGATCACTTAACAGTCTAAGATCCGACTTAAGTTCATCTACCCTCATCGAGTTTCCTAATAAGTTATGCATAAAAATGTAAACAAACATATACCTAACACGATGGCCTGTGGCTATCTAAACAAAAGGGATCTAATGATATAGGGTTGTCGCGATTTGAGGTTCTACTAGAGTCGAGTAAAACTTCAGTTTTTCTGCAGATGTCTAAGTTTTGCAAGAATCTTCTGTTTATATGCAGTTTTTTGAAAATTAAAAGCGGATCTAAATCTTACACAAATAGCAGTTATTCGGCTCAAAACTAGCCATTTTCGCAAGAAAATTTTTATGTAATGAAGAAATTATGTGCTTTCCTGAATTATATGCTTTAAAAAAGTTCTGCAAAAAATGCAGAAATTTCGCAGCTTTCTGCTATTTTTTTTTCTTTAACTGGAAGATAACTGCAGAAAACCTGCAAAATGACTTCGTTATTGAAATTTAAAAATCGCGACAACCCTATGAAAGGGACACTTTTGCTAAGTCAGCCTTATAGCATCGCGTATGTAATATTTTTATCTAACTTTCTATATGTAACATATTAAGAAACTGGATGAGAGTAGGTATCCCCCCCCCCAACCATGTCGGATTTTGTTCTATAATAGGCAGAGCAAGTAATTAAAAATATAGGGTGTCAGATGGGGTCAAATCGGTCACTTGATATACAGCGTGAGCAATTTTCAGGTGGGTTGAAATGGGTAGCTTAAGAAACAGTAGGAGCACAAATAATGGGCACAGTTTTCAAAAATCTTTCAAAACCACTGAGCAAAATCCGTAGCGTCCAATCTACGGCCCGCGGATTGCATCCAGCCCGCGAAGATTATCCGTGCGACCCATTTTGTTTAATGTAAAAATAAATTTAAAAGCAGAATTATTAACAATGTCACAAATTCAGAGCCAAATATTCAGCAATTTGTTTCTGAAAAACTGCTGCATTTTATAAAAGACTCATCAAGTAATGATAACAGCAGTAATTGGTTATTCTTTCCTATTTTCCATCTTTTTCTCACCCTTCTTTCTTTCTCAAAAATTTGAAATAGTTTGAGATTTTGTATGTGCTTGTGAAAATCATTTTAGTATGAGACGAAAATTGGGCATAGGCGGACTTACGGGGGTGCCAGGGGGTGCGCCGCACCCCCAACATTTTGGCCGGACTTTACGAAAAAAGTTAAAATAAAAATTTTTCATCACACAGCTAGTTTGAAATTCTTTTCCCTTACTCAAATAAATAAATAAAAATGCGTGACTGGATAGAAAATTCTTGCTGGAAGATTATTTCAAAAATTAATACAGTATACTCTCGAAACCCCCCCCCCCCCCCGAAAAAATATTCGACTTTTTTTTTTAATAATGGTAGTTATTATTATTCGGTTTAAGTTTACTCTTAAATTTTTTTCCTTCTTTTAGCTTGAAATACATAAATAAATAAATAATTATTGCTAATAATAATTCGTTAGATGGTACCAGGCAGTGGTGCAACCCAAGAGGGTCAGGTAGCCCTTGCGCTTTACTCAAGAGAAAAAAGAACGTATCATGGGAAAATGAAGATATTTCAATTAGAAAACGCATAGAAAAAATCCTAATCAATTTGAATAGAAATCTTTAAATGAAAAATATTCAACACAAGTAGATTATTCGTCAGCAAATTACGTTCCTCTCTTTCTTCTCATTCCCCCTTTTTTTCTAGTCAGTCAGGAAATAAGAGTCTTTAAAATAATGCTACACTCAATAAAGTTAAAATAAAGTATAATCATTCCTCCCCAGCAAGAAATTTAAACTACAGTGTAAGTATTCCTCCCAGCAGGAAATTTAAAATAAAGTGCAATCATTTTCGGTTTTTAGTTTTTTCCCGAATAATTTCCAAGTTTTCAGCTGAACAAAACAAAACAAACAAAAAAAGAAAAAAAAATCGAAAAAAGGTAGAAGTCCAAGCCGGCCGAGCTAGAAGGGGCACGTAATTTTCAATCTCTTTACCAGTGGTGAAATTAAAGAATAGAGTGCCTAAAAGTGGCGGGTTTAGGGTAGGATGTCGAGGCCCGTATATCCGCCAAGCATGAATTCAAAGAAATCTCTTGACCCCCCTTAAAGAGTTCAAAGAGATCTTAAAATTTCGCTTTTACAAAGTTTAATTTAATTGCAGTTTCAAGACTTCAATATCCAAAAATTTTCGGAAGAGAGTTCTTTTCCCGCTTCTTCTTCAATACCTTGGTCAAACATTGCCTCAAATGGCATTTTAGAGATTTAAAATTCAAACAGTTAACGGTAGTTGATATCCCCTTAATTTTCTACAGTCTTTAGCTCTAAAATGTGCTTTTAAAAAAGTGAGAGCTCCCGAATTACAGTCTCTATGCCCAAAAATTTCCGGAAGAGTCCCTAAATCCTTTTTTATCATAAATGTTGTCAGACAAAGCCTAAAAGCAGTTGTTCCTATCAAGAATCATGGCGTAAGCGGCGCTATTGAATTATTTTTAAGGGGCATTTTTAAAAAGTTTTGTTTTCTTCTTCTTTCACGTGTGGCTCTCGTTTTTAGAGGGATCTTCGTGGAATTCTTGGATGATAAGTTTTTGCTCTTGGGGGTAATGAGCACCTCTGCTAAAAGTAAAATTTTGAACCTTCAGTTTCAAAAAATAGAGCTTAAAATGGCATTCTTGAAGCTTCAATACCGCAAAATTTCGGGGCACAGCGCCCGAATCCTGCATCTTCTCTTGACGGTATTAAAGATAACCTAAATAAAAATGTTTTTAAAACATATTAATTTCGAAACATTTCGGGAGAGAGTCCTTGCTAACGTTACTACCAAAGATGGTCTAAAGTAAAGATGGCTTAAGGTTTCAATTTTGAAAATTTTCGGAAGGATATCCTTAACCACTTTGTGTCTTCACGTCTCCAAAGAGAACGCCAAATTTCGCATCTATATATCGAAAATCTTTCAGGGGAGGGTCTTGACTTTTACTTCCCAAAGGTAACTTAAATGAGACTTCAGTTTAAAAAAAAACTCATCTTTTCTTTTACTCTATCATGAAGAAATATATCCTGAGTTGTGCTTCAGTGTCAAAATATTTCAAGAGAGATGCCCGAGTCTTCTCAATTCCTTTAACGTGACTAAAGATAGCCTGAAATTGCGTGTTTAGAATTTAAGTTTCAGTAAGTTTCCCAGAGGAGTCTTGATCCTCCAGCGTCATCAAAGGTAGCATAAATAATTTCAATTTTGAAAAAAGTTTTGGAGGGAAGTATTATAAAAAAATTTCCAGCTTTCCACCAACTACTTCCGGATTCGATGAAGGTGAGTCTCAGCTTGTTACTATCACTATTGAACTACTTTTGAAGTTCTTTAAAGTTATTTTTTATGTATTTATTTTTATTGCAATAATTTCACTCTATTATTTTATTAGTATTGTTTAAAGAATTATATTTGTATTTTGAGCTTTGTAATAGTTTATGTTCCTTAAATTCATTTTAGACAAGAGTCATGTTAATAAATTCCTATTTTCGTACCTTTTTTCGAGCAAATGTTGCTCAATAATATCAACATCATATTAAAACTAACAGTATTTTTATCCATTTAAAAAAAGGGAAAGAATAATTGCAAATAAATCATTACATAAATCAAATAATTATATATTATTCAGTGGGGGCCGTATTATAGAAAAATCGTATTCACTGCAGTTGGGTATTCATTGGTACATTCTTAGTTTCTTTTACTTCGAAACAACCATAATGATGATTAAACTCAAAAAAAAAAAAAGAATATTTTCTGAAAGAATGCCCCGGAGCCTAGCTTGACCTGTGGAATACCCCCTCGATCCCGCAGGTCAAACCCCCAGGCCCGGCCTGTACTCCCCCCCCCCGGGCCCCGGTATTCCACACCCCCAGAATGAAGAGCCTAAGTCCGCCTATGAAATTGGGTAGAAAAACGTTGGGCCCTACCGCAATAAATGATACATGGATGTAAAGAAAAATATACGATTTTTTTTTTTCAGTTGCTTATCCTTTGGTCAAAAAAATTATCAGCAACACCCTTGGTGTCCGAAGTAATTGTTTCCTAAATTTCTAGGCTGTAAGTTCTTTGGCGTCTTAGACATTGTATGCCCTCACACAATTTTTTGATAAAATTTTACGTACCTAAATAACTGTTTTAGTAACAAAGTTGAAAGTTAATTTGTTGTGCAGTTACTTTTTTTTATGAAAAAGAAAAAATAATTGAGACAAGAAAAAAAGGGGGGGGGGGTAGCGTTCTACTAGCCTAAAGATGGGAAAGGAACTTTTCTCACCTTTATCTTTAATTAAAAAACGAATTACGATGAAATTGATAAATACCTTGTTGTATAAGAAAAAAGCATCCCAACAAAAACATAAATGTGAAAAAAGGAGCCAAGTTCGGTTGAAACAACGTTTGGGCAGTTTGAAGCAGCGGTGCCACCGACAAAAGAGTTGAAATCTAACAGGCTCAAAGTTCTATAGCTGTTCTGTTAACTACAGTCGTGAGAGTTATTGAAATGTTCATTAATTTATTTTAATAAAATTTCATTAGTTCCTTTCATAACGGCTTCGGAACTGGGCAAGTTTTAATCGTCACGAAGTTACGTTCAAAAAAGTCCGACTTCCGTCAGTTAGAAATGAACTTGCCAAGTTCCGAAGCCGATATGAAAGGAACTAACGAAATTTTATTAAAATAAATTAATGAACATTTCAATAACTCTCACGATTGTAGTTAACAGAACAGCTATAGAACTTGGAGCCTGTTAGATTTCAACTCTTTTGTCGGTGGCACCGCTGCTTCAAACTATGCTCAAACGTTGTTTCAACCGAACTTGGCTCCTTTTTCACATTTATGTTTTTGTTGGGATATCATGCATTTTTGAAAAGCCGAAGTAACGGTTATGCTCTCATTTAGACACAAATTAATATACTACTGAATAAATACTGTCCTTCATTTGTTTTTCATATATACACACATATTTTTATTTGAGTTAAAAGACTGAAGAGCGGTATACTTACTGATAAAGATTTTTTTCAGCAACGTTCGAATGTAGCAATATTGATGCATTTTTACCCATATTATAAAGTTTAAGTGCTGCGAAAGTACCTCGCTTGGAACAGACGACATCCGAAATAAGTAAATTTTCTTCGTGTTTACCCTATATTTTTCTTAAAAGAGGAATAGAATATATTAACTACTTGGTTAATATCTTAAGTCACCGCAAGGTGGCATAGTCAATCTCTAGAATTCGAATTATTTATTTCATCTTGATAAACCATTTTAATCTTCCGTCAAGGCGAACTAAGCTTTGAAACAGCTTACAATAAAACATTTGATTTTAAACTTAAGTATTTTATTTTTGGCAACGTTTTACAAGCATTTTGGCGCTTTTGTTTGACGAACCATTTATAAATCGCGCCAAGATACTCATTTAAAAAAATGCTTTTTCTCTTGCTTTTTTAATGTAGTTTTTGGACTTTAGATTTTTCCCATAGTTAGTGTATGAAAATATACCTTGATGCCAAATTTTAAGATTCTGAGACACTTGGAAGTAGGTAAACATTTTGAGTGAGTGTATAATCTAAGTAAGAAAATCGCCATATTTTCACTTTTCAAATATTAATAACTTTAAAACTAAAAGAGATATATTCATAAAATTTAGGATTAAGGGTGTTCTATGTCACTCTAATAGACTTACAAAATTTAAAGCATGTAGATGAAGTAGTTCTTGAGAAACGGAGGGGTCGAAAGTAGCCCGAAATGGTTCGTGTAAAGATACTCTAGCAGATGTGCAGCGCGAACTTGGCTGACACACTGCCGTGTGTCTTGATAAATACAACGTTGAAAAGTAAAAATGCGCAGGGACGCTGCAGACACGTGCTGTGCATTCCTCAGCTCACCAGTTTTTGCATTGAAAAAGGCGTTCCTTGTAACGCCGAAACACGTATCTGCAGTATTACTGCGCATTTGTGCTTTTCAACCAGGGTTGCCAGACGTCCCGGATTTCAAGGGACTGTCCCGTTTTTTGAAACATTGTCCCGCGTCCCGGAGAACCTTGATACGGGACGTCTTAAGTTCCGTATTCTAACTAGGAGCAACATTTTGCATTGAATATATACCATTGGCAAAATTTGAAACCCTTGGCAAAATTTGAAATGACTGGCGTGTGCCAAGTAAATGAGGATTAATAGCAGGAAAATGCGAATTTTCACAACAGTTAGTGTTAAACCTTTTTCTACTAATATACATGAAGAAAATCTAATGCTAAACTAAGGTACCATTGGCTAAAACTAATTAGAGAGTGACCAAAACTAGTCGTCACTATCTAATGGTAAAAAATGGTATCTAATGGTAGTTTTATTCACATGCTCAATGCGTATTTTTTCCCCTTCATGTATATTTGTGAGAAACGTTTGATATTAAAGTTAAGGTTATGTAAAAATTCAAATTGTAGACCCCCCCCCCCATAAGTCTGTCCCATATTTACAGTGCTTAAATCTGGCAACCCTGTTTTCAACTTTGCATTTATGCTGTTAAACCAATTACGATCTCTAGGAAAACGGTCCGTGCAATAAAAATGAAACAAGAAGTTCTGTCAAGAACTAAACGAGCCTACTTTCCCGTACATCGACATTCTCGCATCTGATCATTATTCTCTTGATTATCTGAGACTTAAAATTATGTCAAACATACCTTTTTAGCACTTAGAGCTGATTTCGAAAAGCAAAATATACCCCTTTCATCAGATGAAGTAGACACGTAAAAAGTAATTAACGAATAACTAAAGTTTTGTCGCACCTTTTAAAGAGTGTAACTGTTCCTCCGTAGAAAAAATCCTCATCGTTTTCAAAAAAAAAAAAATAATAATAATAATAATAAAATAAATAAATAAAAGTACAAAGAGCATCAAAACACATTTTATCAAAGAAAGAAAAAAAAAAGAAAAAAAAACTCGTCCGTTAATAAAATGTCTCGAATTTCACTTTTAATCTGTTGCCAGTTGTTAAATATAAATAAAGAATAAAATGTTCTCGTGAATGAAAAATTTTTGTTACAAAAAAAACATCGTATGCCAAAAAAAAAAAAAAATAAATAAAATAAAACAAATTTATAAATAAACAAAAAATCGTCTGCACAGTCAGTAATTTTTTTTTCTGAGCCTGCATTACCGCCATGTTTGCGGAGTCGGAATCAGAGTCCTCATAGAAGATTACTCAGAAAAGTACGTTACAAACATTATTTATCAAAACCATTTTCTTACAAAGTTAGTTTGAAGGAAATCCGACTTTAAGTTCAGGATCAACATTCAACTTAAATTCCCCGTAGACGCTAATGTTAATTTTTTTTTCTGAACGGTTCAATATTGAACGAAAAATGGTTCAAATCAAAAAGCGAAATATGGGAATGCATGGGAAAGCCTCTCCGAGATCTTTCAAACAAAAAAAAGTTCATTCCATTCGGATGGTTCACTCAAAAGTTATTAGGTGGGGAAAGGTTGCTTGAACGGTTCAATGTTGAACGAAAAAGTGTTCAAATTGAAAATTTTAATACGGTAATGAAGTATCCGTGCTGAGATCCTTCGAACAAAAAAAAGTTTTTTTAAATCGGACTGTTCACTCAAAAGATATTAGGGGTGACAGCTTGATTGAGCGGTTCAATGTTGAACGAAAAATTGTTCAAATCGAAAATGTAGATACGGGAATGAAGTATCCTTGAAAAGATCTTTCGAACAGAAAAAAGTTTGTTCAAATCGGATTGTTCACTCAAAAGTTAGCATCGCGGGACCGGTTGTTTGAACGGTTCAAACTTGAACCAAAAATTGTCGAAATCAAAAAATCAAATATAGGAATGAGCTGCACTCGCTGAGATCTTTCGAACAAAAAAAAATTTATTCCATTCGGACGGTTCACTCAAAAGTTATTAGGTGGAGAAAGGTTGCTTAAACGGTTCAATGTTGAACCAAAAGTGTTCAAATTGAAAATTTAAATACGGTAATAAAGTATCCTTGCCGAGATGCTTCAAACAATAAAAAGTTTGTTTAAATCTGACTGTTCATTCAAAAGTTATTAGGGGTGACAGCTTGATTGAGCGGTTCAATGTTGAACGAAAAATTGTTCAAATCGGAAATGTAAATACGGGAATGAAGTACCCTTGAAAAGTTCTTTTCAACAAAAAAAAGTTTGTTCAAATCGCGCTGTTCATTAAAAAGTTAGTATCGCGGGACCGGTTTTTTGA
Source organism: Uloborus plumipes (assembly GCA_038373865.1). Classification (NCBI taxonomy): domain Eukaryota; kingdom Metazoa; phylum Arthropoda; class Arachnida; order Araneae; family Uloboridae; genus Uloborus; species Uloborus plumipes. The sequence goes on from JAXGGA010002896.1 coordinate 75,577, forward strand.
ACGGCTCAAAGTTGAACCAAAAATTGTTCAAATCAAAAAATCAAATATGGGAATGAGCTGTACTCGCCGAGATCTTTCCAACAAAAAAAAGTTTGTCCAAATCGGAATGTTCATTTAAAAGTTATTAGGGGGGGACAGACAGACCGACAGACCGACGCACAAATTCCCCATCTCAATACCCTACTTTCAAATTTTTAATTTTTCGATATTCATTTTACCTTTTTATTTTTTGGACTTGGCGATATTTTTTGGACTTGGCGATATTTTTTGGACTTGGCGATATTTTTTGGACTTGGCGATATTTTTTGGACTTGGCGATATTTTTTGGACTTGGCGATATTTTTTGGACTTGGCGATATTTTTTGGACTTGGCGATATTTTTTTGGACTTGGCGATATTTTTTGGACTTGGCGATATTTTTTGGACTTGGCGATATTTTTTGGACTTGGCGATATTTTTTGGACTTGGCGATATTTTTTGGACTTGGCGATATTTTTTGGACTTGGCGATATTTTTTGGACTTGGCGATATTTTTTGGACTTGGCGATATTTTTTGGACTTGGCGATATTTTTTGGATGCATCAAGCTACTTTTGATACTTTTTTCGTCCTTCTTTTATTTTTAACGGGAAAGTAGGCTAACAAGAATCGCTAAAACTAGGAAAGAAAAAATTAGTCTCTTCGATCTTTCCTTTTGGAATCTGTTCTATCTGTTCGAAATCGAGAGAACAGTTTTTTGAAAGTTCGGATATTTTCCAAACACTTCCCCGAAGGTCGTTGGTCTGGTTCCCGGGTCAAGGGCTGCGAGCTGGACGAACAGGACTCCAACCTTGGAGAGCGCAAAGTTGCCGAAAACAACGAAAACTGAAAATCCCCCAGGCCAAATTGTGAAAAATAAAAAGATGACACTGAAGAGGAGCAGTTAAGTCTTGATTTGAATAAGTCCTTTAAAACCCCGGACATTCTTTAGCAAATCAGATTTTATAACCTCCAAGATCGCAAACAATTTATTTCAAATATTTCTAGTGGATTAAAAGAATTACAAACAAGAAAAACTTGGTAACATTATGTAAATACATTATTCGCCAGAACTTTCAGTACTTGTTTATTTAGATTTCATTAGGTACTGTCCATAAATAGTCATTTGGAGGTCACTGACCTCCCAAAATTTCTCGATTGTAAGATTTTTGTTTTGTTTATTTAAGAATATTTAAAGACAATACTGCAACTTTGGTTTTCTTTTTTTTCTAGAAATGTTTAATGATGCCCAACGTTCCCTCTCACTTCATGTTTGTATGAAGTGTGTGCTTGCTCGCATTCTATTATTGGATAAAGTTCGAATTTCATACGGCGAATTGACAATTTTAGTTCTCGCCCCCCGTCCCTGCCTCTCCACATCATTTCACATAAATGATAAAAACACAATTACACCTACAATTCATTTCTAAACATAGTTACTCCCCCCTCCCCTTAACAGCTTTAATTTCAAACAATTTTTATTCAAAACACTAGAAGAATATATATACAATAAACATAATGTTCGCATTTAGAATAATCAAAGCCTTTTAAAAATTCTGCTGTACATTTAAAAAATTATACTTAATTAACATTTTATTTTAAGTATATGAATATAATAAATTTTTTTACAATATCACAATAGAATTGCTGTTGCATTGAATTTCTGTAAAAGCACTAATTTTCGCAAAAATGAAATACCCGATTTGGCGAGTTTTTTTTTTTTTTTTTTTCCTTTCACATTAAAAAGCGAGAGCTGATAATGCATCGGGTGTTTAAATATTTCGCGCGGCTTAAATTTCCGTGATTACCACGTGCTTGCCAAAAACATGCTTCGACAATTCGTAAATCATTTTAAACGCGTAAACTATTCGACTGAATTGCGCTTCATGTCATTGTATTACATGTAGTTTTATTTTTAAAAAAATCCATCCATGCATTCTTATACTAATTATATTGTAATTAATCCACGCCCATCATTTAGGGGGATCAATTGCCCCCCCCCCCCTCGGCTGTTAGAAATCAATGTATTTACATATGAGTGGGCGTGGTTTTTCATGTTTTCCGATGAAATTGCATTGTGTTTGTACCCTTCCCCCCCCCCCCATGGAAAAACTTGAAATGACAGCCCTGAATTAACGTTATTTTAATGACTGAAATTAAGATTTTTGAGCAGTGTGTTGGCCTGTATGATAAAAGCTTAAAGTTCGTTTTTTAAAATTAATCTTAACGTAGCACGGGAGAGTGGGGGGCAAAAACTTAAAACTAGTTTGTTTCCAGAATTCTGAGAAGAAAGTAATGTTAATTCAACTTCACCATACAGCACATTGACACCATGGAGACTGAAAAGTATCGAGAACACGTTTAAAAGAAAGATTGTTTCCAAAATACTTTTTTTTAATCTAGAAAATTTGCAGTCTTCTTTAGTTATGTTTTCAAAAATTGTTATCAAAATTTATAACCGCTTTCAAGGAAAACTTTCTTTCCTTTTGCTTTCTTAGTGCGTTGAATGTCGTCAAAAATAATTTGAACCCAGACCCACGCAGTTCACTTTTCACTCAATGGAAAGAGGATTTTTAACTTCCATTCGAAAAAAGTGTTAGGATTCAAATCTGATACCTTCCAGTTTTAAATTTCGTAATTACTATGGACGATTCTCTGTAAACTCTTCATTTTTCACACGAAATCTGTCCGGGCACGGTTTTTTGAAATATTCGTATAATTATAATACTATTGCTCAGAAAATGAATCTTACTTTGGTTTGAAAGAGGGCCAATTGAAGTTTGTGTTTTTCTGATAAATCATGATAGGGGGTAAGTCCCCCGCCTAGTATAACGAGGCAGGGGACTGTGCCAGGTAACTGTTTTTGCTCTTTGTTGCGTAATATCTGCAAAACTATTGTAACATAATTCGTTACGAGACTATCTATAAATTTATGCACAAATCATGGACATAATAACTAATATGTTTTATAATTAAATTAATTGACATTAATAAAATCACTTCCCAGAGGACTGTTTTCGCAACGACCCTGATGCATACTTTTATCACAAATGTGGCTCTCAACTAAGTAAAGTAGCGATTCAACACCGTTCTCGGCGATTTCGGCAAATTCACACTGATTACTTTAAACTTCATGCCAAAAAGAATTTGCAAAAGTTAGATTTTTCGTATTACAGCTTTGAATTTGTTGCAGGGTACTGTTTGAAAAAACTCCTGACAAAATTTACATGACAATTTTAAGTTTTAAAAATACGTAATTATACCTTATTTCATAAGAAAAATATAGCTTCATTATTCTATTTTTAGATATTAATTGCCAAATTTCTGTAGTGCTAATAGGTTTTTTGAAATACTATCTTTAACAGACTATGGGATTGGGACAGACAGGGGACTGTGTTTTTGGCGCTTAGATAATTTCTAGAAAAAAAAATTAAATTGTTATCACTCCAAATACAATTGGGCCATAAAGTATTAATGCTTTACTTGTATTAAGAGCGATAATTACTTTATTACACTTTATTATTTTTAAAATACTCAGTCCGGACAGCCAATTACCAGTTTACAGAGAATCGCCCCTATAAGAATTACTATAATTTAAGAAATTCCTCAACACCAGGACACTCAAGCAGACTGAAAAGAAAAAAAGTTCCCCGATGTGGCTTTTCCTTTAAAAACAAAAATCTTTCAGAAGCCATCTACTATCCTGAATTTTCCTATGAACTAAAAAGTAAATTTGCCGGCACATAAGTTTTTGTCGGCGATCTTAAAAGGTTTTCTTAGCAGCTAATACCGGTTCCAGGACCTAAGTCCTAATGATTGCCAAAATTTTTATACTCCGTACATATATAGGCCGCTCGTACAGGGGGGATGACTGCCCCCCCACTTCCAAAAATAAAGGGACCTTGCCCCCTCATTTTTCACGGTTAAAAAGTAATGATCGAGTAAAAATCTTTTTTCAGTGGATTAATTTCACAAAAATAAAAGCTGGAAATTCGAAAAATTTGATTTTTTTCATGTTATTTCATAAGAATTAATGGCAATCAACCAGCCTGGTAGATTTTTGAGACCATGTCCCGCATTTTTTAGGGGACATATTTAAAAAAGATATGCTTGGAAAAAAAACTTTAGGGGTGCTGCCTTCTATTCCCCACATTTATTTTGACCACCCTCCCCCGCAATATATACATTCATTCAGATTTGTACATTCATTTACAAACTTTAATATTAAAGGATAACTGTTCTTTGCCAAAACGCGAATCTTGTGTGTCATAGATGTCCCACACCGGCAACAAAATTAACAAGTCAAAAATTTCAAGAAAACTTAAAGTCAGAGTTTTACGCTGTTCCTTGCAACAAAGTTGCACAAGTTTACCTAATTGGTGGTGGCATACAAACGGATATAACCAATAATGGCACACCATTCAAACTTCAACAATTTAGAAGAAACAATTCCGAACGTTTAAGTATACACTATGAATTTAGATTACAGAAACGAACCGGAGAACATGTAAAATGTTTTGTACGTTGTAGTATTTTAAGAAACAATCTGTTCAAAATTCAAACTTGTAATCTTCGTTTCCTGGATTTCTCCCCCCCCCCTTTTCTGCTTTGAGCTGTGTGACTTTTGTGGCCGCTATAAAAAAAAATAATGCTTGTGACGACAGTCTTATCTAGAAAAAATTAAAAGGCTGCTGTCGTGACCCTTCATTTGATGCTGTTCCAGATCTGCTGCAGTTTTTTATTTGACTTTCCGCAACATTCACTATCAAAGCGAATGTGCAAAACAAAATTGCAAGGGATACACTTTTTTTTTTTTTTTTTTTTTGTATGTGATCAGTGTAGTTTTCACCTTTGAAAAATAAAAGGTGTCCAGTCCAATCTCAGCTATATTTTGTGTAACTTGAAAATTATTCATCCAGCAAATACCAGATAATGTGTTAGGGCCCTGCTCCACATTAACGTAAAGCAGAAAAATAAAGCAGAAGCGTAAAATGGAGCAAATAGTGTTCCTACGGAAAATACCCGGATTTTCGGTTTCTGCCTTCAGTTTCGGTCGCGTTTTACGCTGATGTGGAGCAGGGCCCTTAAGCTCATCTCTTAAGTTATTATAAAAACGAATTATTCAGTCCATTAAAATATATTATAGGCCATAACAGTGCTTGTGACACTAAATTTCATTGGAAAAAAATAAATTGCTGAAGTAAATCACTATTTTCTGCTGTTTGCAGATTTGCTATATAGTTTTTAATAATGACTTTTCACTGAATAAAATATATCGAGACAAACCGAACGTGTGAAATAAAGAATTACGAGGCTCGTTTGCTAATAAACTGTTTGATAACGAATTGTTCGTTTGACAAATGTTCGTTTTCAAATAAGACCCATGTGGACGAATGTATTTTTTTTTTTTAATTTGCCTTTATTTGTGGTTAGTGAACATTCATAACCATGCGATACACCGCCAACTGTTATTCCATCCGAGGGCTGCAGTTTCGTGCTTATTGGCACTCATGACTATGTTAACGTAAATTTGCAACATATTCTGCATTTTACATGTTAAAAAACTAACCTTCTTCGTTTGTCTCTCCCAATTAAAACTCTGTTGCACAAGTTTTTTTTTTTTTTGAAATATTTTTAAAGTCATGAAAGATATAACTAAAATTTCATTTCACAAGCAAATGTTTCAAATGGAGGTAAAATTCAAGCAATGGTACTTACTTCCACATAAGGATAGTAGCAATCCTGTTCCAGCAAATCTGTCTGATGTAGCATTAGAAAAAGAAAATTCGCTTTATTTCGCACTCACACAACAATTTCCGACACACTAACAGCGACTGGTCCACGCTCGCTTTTAGTTTGGAGCTACTTAGATAGGAATCTCCTTCGAAAAAGCCGAGGCGCAATGGGACTTGAAGAGTGTCCGAACTTGGCCCACTTCTCGTTTAAATGGATCTGATTGGTCTTGCCCTCCGGTCAACCTTGAACTTCGACTCCAAGCGAGAAAAGATATTTTTTGCGCAACTCGGGAGTTGATCCGCACTGAATTGTTTCAAATTGGCGATTTAAAAAAGGGGGAAAACGGGAGGGGGGATTGAACAGTTACAGGGTGGCCCAGAAGTCACTTTACTTTACATTTTGAAAATTAAATAACTTTTTCTTACATGACTGTATTTAATTAATTCTTTTTTATTACAAAGCTTAGAGTGTGTAAGTTAGTTCTGACTTAGTGACGAAAGATAATGTCTCTTAAATAGCCCCATTCTCGTCTTCACAAAGTCGAACTCTTTCTAAGGTATTCTCCATGACACTTCTTAACATCTGAGGTTGTAGGGAAAGAATTTCCTGTCGTATGTTTACCTTAAGTTCTTGAATAGTTCGGGGCTTATTTGCATAAGCGTCACTTCGTTCCTTATTGCAGGCCTACTACGGGGATGTCGAACATTAAAATGGCGCATATACGATCTTTGCGTTGCAACAATTGACTGTCCATTTTCAAAGTAAAATTCAATTATCTTCACTCGTTGTTCTGTAGTTAACTTATCCATGCCAAAAATTTCCAGGGATTATATTTTTTAATTCTGAAAAGAGAAAAAGAAATATATTAATAGAAAAAGTTATTTAATTATTAAAGTGGAAAAGTACCTCTGGGCCACACTGAATAAAGATATATTATTTTTTGATTTTGTATGTATAAAAATTGCTTGGGTTTTGGGGGAAGTGAAATTTTTTATGAGTATGATAAAGGGGCAATCATTTTTTTTTCTGCGGAGTGTTCTATCTTTTGATAATCAAATCTTTTGATTAACTTGAAAACTTAAAAAAATGTTTTTTAATTTTTCCTCAATAGCTTTCTTCAATTAACTATGCAACACTATCGATTCCCACCTCACAGCAAAAAACTAGTTTTTGCCAACGCATTTTAATGAAAACTTTCAGATTGAAAGCTTGATCAAATGCGCCAATGACAAATTGCATTCCTTATCGCACACGATTTGCAGCACAATCTTTCAATCAGTGTCCATGATAAGTTCTTTGCGTTAAATAATTTTATTGATTAATTAGTTTTATCTGTTGTACTGATTTATTTATTATTTAGATGAAGTGTTCAAAACTTATGCCAACAGCTGTATGCCGTGCCCCTTTATAATACTTCTATGTCTCCGTCGGGCCAAAAATTTACATGCCCGAGCCAGGGTTCGAACCCGGGACCACTCCATTTAAGTCAGACTTCTGACCACTAGACAAGGCAGGAGACGAAGAAAGGACTAAATATCATAACTAATGTTTAAAATCAATGTATAAGTATCAGTGAAGAAATTAATATTAAAAAGTGCGAGTAAATTTGTCATCGTTATAAACAGATGGAGAGTATCCGATACCGGAATTTTACGTGTTCCGGTTTCATAGCATCAGGAAGCCAAAATAACGTCCAAGTATTCTGATTTTACATTAGCTACCAGTTTTTTTGTCTCTTTTTGCTTCTACAGTGGACGCTCGATATAACGACTGTCTCCGTCCTACAGAAAGCGGTCTTTATAACGAGTGGTCGCTATAAGAGGTAGAATATAGAGTATATTGGAATACAGTCGGGGGTTTTCTCATTGGTCGTTATATTAGGATGGTCTTTGTAACGAGTGGTCGTTATAACGAGCGTCGACTGTATAAGAGGATTTCTGTCTCCAGCTCGGTTGATTCCTATTCCAGGTTGACGAGTGCCAATAAACACGAAACTGCAGTCCTTGGATTGAATAACCGAGTTGGCGGTGTATTGCAAGTTTCCATGGGTGCTCAAAACTCTTCCCCTCCTTCCCCTTCAGAACAATGTCTAAGTTGTGTAAGTGGCGCTGCCACCTATCGAGGTCTCAGTCAAACGCTTATGTATTTGGGGTCTTCACTCTCGAGCGCAACTTCTTTCCGCCTTAAATACATATCGGCTAAGCAAATGGGGCTTATGTCGATCTCCGAAGTCAAGGGCGCCATAATGGGAGGTCACTGTGACCCCCCCCCCCCGCCCAATTTCCTGATTCGACAAATGTGGAAACATAATTGAAATATTACAATTTCTAAGTGCTCAAATGCCCCTTTTCATTAGATGTACGCATATCTATACGCGTGTCAATATTTTATTTTTCTGCAAAATTTGGAGTTATATTCAGCAATTCAGAATTTCACCTTCCAAAAAATTTGGAGTTATATTCAGCAATTCAGAATTTCACCTTCCAAAAAATTTACGTTTGCGGTGCCCCTGTCCTAAGTTACACAAGAAACAACACAACAATACATTCAAGGGTATCCCGACAGGAGGTCACTCTGACCTCTCAAAAAATACTTGCTCGGGATAATTGACTGATGATTTGGCAGATTTGGAAACACTATAGCATTTTTAAAATGATGCTTAACGTCTTTTCTTCTTAAATGTAAATACAGTGGACGCCGGTTAATCCAATCAGTGGGTAGTTGAATCGACCGCTTTAATGAGGAAAATCGTCAAAACAGAACGATATCCGACATCGTTGAATCAGCCTCTTAATTGAATCAAAACTGTTTAGAACAAACGTGATGATATAAGCGGTGGACACACACACACCCTGTATGTGCTCAATGTGCGTACCCTGTACACGTTTTTTATCATTTGGTAAAAATTAGAGTTTCATTCGGTAAACTGAAAGAGGGGCCGTAGTAGCAAGATCGGTAAAGCGTCGGACTCGTGTCCGGAGGTACCCGGGTTCGATCCCAGCTGATCAAAGATCCAGCGTCTCGATTAATGGTGACTGGGGGACGTTAAAAATGACGTCCTCCAAGTGAAACGATACCTCGGCCAAGGGTTTGCTCGGCCCTTGGTCTGGTTCAAAAAGAACAGAGCGCTCTTCAGGGTCCTATCCCGGTTAAACCACGAGTTGTGGTAGGTACGGGGGACCCTGGAGTCTGTAAAGTAAAGTAAGGTAAACTGAAAGCTTTTGCCCCTGATAAACACAATGTGAAAACTACAGGCCGCACCTGGCACCTTTTATGCTGAAACGTTGCTGTACTAGTAGCACCCTATGAAGAGTGCCTCTTGAATCGCTATGGCACCCTTGAAGGTGCCATTTGGTTCCATGTGGCATCCTATTCGTGACGTATGGCAGCTCATGGGGGCTCTATGGCACCCCAAGAATGCCTCAGGAGGCTAGATGGCACCTTCAATGGTGTCATACGAAGTCAAGTGACACCTTCAGGGGGTGCCACTGGAGCAGCAACGTTTCCCTCTAGGTGCCAAGTGCGACCTGCAGTTTTCACAGTACATGAGCTTATGTCGCCTTTGAATACGTTAAAAGTATCCAAATTTGCGAATTTGTATCTGCAAAAACTTGTAGATACGCATTTTGGTGTGACAAGAGACCCTACAAAGGAAATACTGGCATATGCCGAGAGATTATTGTATTAATTCGTTCAAAAATCCTTTTTTAGCCTACTTTCCCGTTAAAAATAAAGAAAGACGAAAAAAGTATTAAAATTGGCTTAATGCATCTAAAAAATATCGCAAAGTCCAAAAAATATCGCCAAGTTAAAAAAAAATATCGCCAAGTCCAAAAAATATCGCCAAGTTAAAAAAATAAAAAGGTAAAATGAATATCGAAAAATTACAGTCCGATTTAAATAAACTTTTTTTCGTTCGAAGGATCTCAGCAAGGATTCTTCATTACAGTATTTAAATTTTCAATTTGAACATTTTTTCGTTCAACATTGAACCGTTCAAGCAACCTTTCCCCACCTAATAACTTCTGAGTGAACCATCCGAATGGAATAAACTTTTTTTTGTTTGAAAGATCTCGGAGATGTTCATTCCCTTATTTCGCTTTTCGGTTTGAACCATTTTTCGTTCAATATTGAACCGTTCAGAAAAAAATTTAACATTAGCGCCTACGTGGAATTTAAGTTGAATGTTGATCCTGGAAGTTAAAGTCGGATTTCCTTCAAACTAACTTTGTAAAAAAAATGGTTTTGATAAATAATGTTTGTAAAGTACTTTTCTGAATAATCTTCTGTGAGGACTCTGATTCCGACTCCGACTCCACAAACATGGCGGAAATGCAGGCTCAGAAAAAAATGACTGACTGTGCAGACGATTTTTTGTTTATTTATTCATTTGTGTTATTTTATTTATTACTATTTTTTTTGGCAGACGATTTTTTTTTGTAACAAAAGTGTTTCATTCACGAGGGCATTTTATTCTTTATTTATATTTAACAACTGGCAACGGTTTAAAAGTGAAAATCGAGACATTTTATCGACGGACGAGTTTTTTTTCCTTTCTTTGATAAAATGTGTTTTGATGTACTTTGTACTTTTAATTTTTTTTTTTTTTTTGAAAACGATTGAGGAATTTTTCTACGGAAGAACTGTAACAGTTACATTCTTTAAAAGGTGCGACAAAACTTCATTTATTCATTTATTTACTTTTTATGTCTCTATTTCATCTGATGAGAGGGGTATATTTTGCTTTTAGAAATCAGCTTTAAGTGCTAAAAAGGTATGTTTGACATAATGTTTAGTCTCAGATGATCAAGAGAATAATGATCAGATGCTAAAATGCCGATGTCGATGTACGGGAAAGTAGGCTCGTTTAGTTCTTGACAGCACTTCTTGTTTTTTTTTCTAGCTGTCTGCAATAAAATTGTTTCTCCTTCACTACAAGACAAGCCACTGCTAAATCACAACACTGCCATCAATGAAACTACATATCTCGTCATTGTGCTTATGTACCCTTAGTAAATGAAAATTACCAGACAAAAACAAATGAATGTAAAACAAGTTCCATGAAAAACAGATTAAAATATTTCCTACTACATAAAGGTAATAAGCTATCACACAAAACAGTAAAGAAAAGGAAAGCACATCCTGCAATTAATGCACATCACGTAACTAATGACACCACTGGACACAAGCGGTGGTACAAAAGTCTTCCGCTGGCTGCTGTCTTTCTTTTTCTTTATCAATTAATTAATCTTGGAATTACTTTTTCTTCCAGGCAACAAATAGAAGAAGTGGAAGCATTCTATTTGGTCGCCTGCCTCACCATTGAAGGTCAAATCAGATGAGGATGGAGCGAAGCTGTTACGTAAAAACTTTCTGAGATTTCTTGTTGCAGTCGTCTCCAGCAGGAGTACTTCCAGGTATGTCGATTTTGTTTTCTTGATATTGGCAGACGATTTGATTTACAGTGAACTCTCACTTATGCATCGGCCCAAGGGACCAATAGAAAAAGGCGCATAAGTGAGAGAGACGTATAAGTGAATGAGCCTATTTAAATTACTAAAACGCAACATAGGTTCTAATGAGAGAATGAATAAGAATGTTTCTATATGAAAGGGACATAATACTACGGTTTGGCAGTTACTGTAATATAACTACAATGATAAAGAGAAAACAATTAATTGTAGCATACCTAATTACAAACTGTTCCCTTTAAAACGATGCATAATAGATCATTGTCCCTCTCCGAACTCTAGTTCATGCGGAAAAAATGCCTTCCGTGAGAAATAAAGGCGAAAGATTAAAGAGGAAAGTAAAGAAAAATGCTTATTTTTTAAGGAAATTAATTTAAATTTTTTACATTTTAGGGAAAATTCGGCGCATAAGTGAAATATTTATCTATAGAGCGACGCATAAACGAATGATACTATCATTCTTTTGCTATGGAATGTGCTGGGACCATTTAAAATCGTCGTATAAGTGAAAAAGACGCATAAATGAGGCGGCGTATAAGTGAGAGTTCACTGCAAGTATTTTGCCGCGCTAAGCACAAAAGTGGTATCTGCACTTTTCAACAAAATTGAGTGATCACCACCATGTGGCTCTTTGTGACGTATTTTACCAAAATACAAAGTTATATGGTCATTTGAGAACGGAAAAGATATTTTTAAAAAATCTGAAAAAGTTTCATCTGAATCAAATACATGGTGGAGCAAAACTTTAAAAGTTATATCTCAGTTTGAGCTCGACTGTAGATACCACTTTTGCGCTTAGCACGGCAGTAATTACAAGCCATGTTTTTCAGCTGATCAATTATTTTATTATTATTAGGGATGCACCGATTAATCGGCAGTACCGATTAATCGACTATAATCGGCCATTTTGTCGATTATTAATAATCGGCAAAATCGGGCCGATTAATCGGCGGAAAAAATATTTTTTTTTATATTATTTTTTAAAGTAAACCTTTACTAAGAAATTATGATGAATAATTTTTTTAACAGTAATAATAATCCTCACCGTTAATGTAAAGTTTTTAACACATTAATTCTCCTATTTTGGATAAAAATACACATAGTTAATGCAGCAACATTTTTCATGCGTCGATACTTTTCTCCTTGCTTTTAGATAATCTTCAATTTTCACAAGGAATAAAAGTCTTGAATTACATAGCTACTAATAATTGAAAAATTGAAACTGAAAGAACTTCAAAATTGGATTGCTCACCACACAGACTCCCCTCCTTTTTTTTTTTTTTTTTGAATTTTCATGTCTAGTTTACATAATAAGCAATGTGTTAATGCAATTTTATTGACAATAATATGAAAATTAGTTTAGAGAAATTTGATAAAATTTTTAAATTATTTTGGGAAAATTAGGAAAATGGAAGAAAAAATTAGGAACTATTTCAAAAGTTAGAATTGTGAAAAAAAACGAAGAAAAAACTGTAATGGTGAAATTGGTAGTACTGAAAACAACCATTTTAATCATTAATCGGCTTGACCGATTAATCGGCCGATTATCAACTGCCGATTAATCGGTAATCGGTAATCGGCCAATTAGCTTATCGGTGCATCTCTAATTATTATTTTGTTATTTATTTTTTTTGTTTTTCATTGCTGTTTGAAAATTTATAGTTGGGTATTGCTCCAAAAATCTACAACAGTACCAAGTCTGGAAAGAAGTACAAAAGAGAGGATTGACTAGGAATTGTTTTTTTTTATTTTTAACCGTCGGAAATACTTTTGTCAATTTATTTCCACTCATATAAAAACGACGGCTCATTTATTTTTCCCTAAGAAAATTTTCAGATCGAGAAAGTCACTCTCCCGAACAATCAGTATCTTTCTCAAATGTACTTAAATTATTTTAAAATTTTACATCAACTTTTCATTAATTAAATCAACCCTGAAAATGAATGCTCATGTTGTGAGGCAAAAATTTCTCAAAGTTAAGCAAGTGTTAAAAATTGAATGATATATTTGAAAAATATGTAAAGTTGGCTTTTAAAAACATAAAACACATTTATTAAATCTTAACTTTTTTTAGTCTTAAGTGTCCCTTTTACTCAAGATGGAGTGTGGCTAACGTAACGTGACTAACGTAACCATCGAATAACTAGCAGTAAACACACTACAAACTATTTATTATAGCTAATCTCAGTAATAATAACAACTTTTTCAATTTTTAAAAACTTCTTATGTTGTATGCTTTTTATTTATTTATTTATTTATTTATTTATTTATTTATTGACACTTTTTTCACTTCGGTATTTTTTTTTTCTTCTTCTGAGGTTGACATTTCTGTGGAATGACTCTTGAGTGTAAAACCATATTTGGTAAAGTTAATTGGCACTGCAGTTAGTTCAAAACTGAAGCTCTAAAAACGCAATTTCAAACGATTTTCGACGATTTTAGGTGTTTGGAGGATATTTACTACTAAAAAAATTGAGAAACTGAAATCTACGAAACGAAATTTGAGATGCTCTGTAATGATAAGAGTGGGAAATAGGGCTTCGGAGGAAAAACATTTTGAACACTTTCTTGTTTTCAGAAGACCTAGGGGAAAAAAGGAAAAAAAGGGTAAAGAAAAGAGGAAATGGCGGAAAGGAGGGGGTGGGGGGCAAACAATTAGTTAACCAATAATCTGCAGCTGTTAAACAATAGAAATGCCGAGATTTATTTTTGAAAAAAATTAAGATTTCTCCCCCAATTTTTTTTTCTCATTAAAATCACTTAGTTTTTCCAAGACCCCCCATATCTCTTCCATAATGAAGAATATTAAAAAAAGAAAAACATCAACTCAGCATTCTGGGGGAGAGGGAGACGGGCCCTATGGGCTCACCCCCTGATAGCGCTACTGGTATGTACTCCAACAGAACACCCGAAACTAACTTCGATTTTTTAAAAAAAGAAAAAGAAATGTGAAAGCTAAGCTCAATGGAAAGTATGGAAAATTTGTTGAAACATTAACAAAAGTAAAAATCAAATTGCCAGTTAGTGACTTTGATTGAGAAAAGCCTTTCGAATACGAACTAAAACACATAGAACTCCTGTTTAAATTAACTTAAAAAAGCTAAGAGCCATTGAGCAGATTCCTTTCTTTGTAAATAAATAAATAAATAATATCGAACTTTCAAATGGTAAAAGAAATGAAAGCCGAAGCACAATTTGGTTTATTTTGCTAATTTTAAAAATGCGCTGATTGTTGGCTCAAGATGAGGAAACCCCGGAAATATTGAGCTAAAAACGCTTTTACTCTTTTATTCACCTAAACGATTCGAACAAATTTCATTGCATAGGGAAAATTATGCTTTCTATTGATATTTAACGTTAATATCTGCAAGTATTTCTTCACCTCCATGTTAGGGAATTTATGTGAAAAAAGATATATTTAAGGATCAATTTTCAAAAGATTTAATTATTTTCAAAATAAAAACAACTTTAGCTTGTGTACTAAACTATTTGTTATGAGAACATATTGTAACGAATCCGTAGCACCTTCAACTTTCTCAAATGAACATTCCAATCTTGAGGAAATAACTATAAATTTATTTACAAGTATGTACACTATTTACAATAGGAGCAGGAAACAAGTGCTAAACATCCAGCAATTAGGTAGCAAACAGTACACTGTACACTCAACAGTAACTCAGCACCACGTATCTAACGTGAACAGTAATTAAGCAATTACAAAAGCAAAACAACCATTCGCCCATGCGAATAAAAACGAGTCTCCAGAAATCAAAATCTGAAAAGAACTGACTAAAAACTGTGTTCAAGGCTATCTATACACGGAAAGAAATGTCCACAATATTCTAGCAAAATCCGGAGTGTTCGTTCATTCACAAACTTACATAATCCATTCAAAAATTCTAGTGATAAAAAGAAAAACCACGCGAAAATGTCTTCATGCTTATTAAAGTTAGGGCGAGTGTAAAAACTACAAAGTGTTACAGGGCCGGTATACAAATGATAAAAGTGATATCTTCAGATACTTTTGCAACATGTCGCCAGATAAAACCAAAACTAGTGAATATGATGCAAGGCAGGAAAAACAGCAACTATTTACAAGATTTGTAACAATATTTATTCGGATAAAACAACGGCATTATTTTTGCTATCAATCCAAAAATAAATATTTTCAGGGTCGCCGAGAAAGGGGGTTAAAAAAGAGGGTTTCGGACGGCACCAAGCAAGGTAAAGAAAAATACTTTTCAATTCAAAACGGCTTTTACATTTCTTGAAAACGAATGGGAACAGCATGAGCTTGGGAAGTATTCGGTAGGAGGGAAATTTGAATGCCAGTAACATTACTCCGGGACAGATCTTACTCTAAGCGGCCCTGGGTGCTTAGAGTTGCAATTTTCTTTTCATTCTACCACTCTATTCTAATCTTGTCACTCTATTTACAGCATGGCTCTCCTGGGTTGTATTTTGGCGTGGTCCGTGATCCAGTTAGCTGCAAGTGCGCCAATTCCAATCGAAATGGTTGATCTGACTTACACCTTCAACAACGACACCCTCCACTGGCCGGAGGCTACGAATTTTACAATCAAAGTGAAGATCAACGGAACAACCGATGGATACTGGTAAGAATATTGTAACGAGTCCGTAGCACCTTCAACTTTCTTAAATGATCATTCCACTCTTGAGGAAGTAACTAAGAATTTATTTACAATTTTTTACACTTATTTACAATAGGAGCAGGAAACAATTGCTAAACATCCAGCAATTAGGTAGCAAACAGTTCACTGTACTCTCAACAGTAACTCAGCACCACGTATCTAACGTGCAGAGTAATAGTCCGTGGAGTTAGCGACAAAAACAGCCGAAATATTTCACTTTCGGATACCAGTGTGAAATTTGATACAGAGCTTATGTACATATATAAGAACAAAAAACCGCCGGGAGACACTTGATCAGGGGTCATGAACTCCCCTGATGACGTCATCAAGATGGCCGCTTTTACTGTTAAATACGTTCGTTTAACTGCTTAAAACTCCATCATAGATTAAAATATTGCAAAACTCAAACATATCATCTGAAATCTCTTTAAAAGAGCTATTTAGAAAGATGTAATTTTTCTTTCTAAGGTCAAGGGCCCACCTGTGATGACGTCATCAAAATGGCTGCTTTTACAGGTAAATACGTTTGTTTAACTTTCCCTAAAACTCCATCATAGATTTAAATATTTCAAAACTCAACTATATCATCTCAAAGCACTTTAAAAGATCTATTTAGAAAGAATTAATTTTTCTTTTTGAGGTCAAGGGCCCACCTGTGATGACGTCATCAAAATGGCCGCTTTTACAGGTAAATGCGCTCATGTAACTGTTTAAAACTCCATCATAGATTTAAATATTGCAAAACTGAAATATATCATCCGAAAGCGCTTTAAAAGAGCTATTTTATAGTGCTTGGTTTTATTTTCTAAGACAAATAGTTGAAAAGTTATAACAATTTTAAATTGAAAGTGTATAACAAACGTATTTACCTGTAAAAGCGGCCATTTTGATGACGTCATCACAGGTGGGCCCTTGACCTTAGAAAGAAAAATTAAATCTTTCTAAATAGCTCTTTTAAAGAACTTTCAGATGATATATTTGAGTTTTGCAATATTTGAATCTATGATGGAGTTTTAGGGGGAGTTAAACAAACGTATTTACCTGTAAAAGCGGCCATTTTGATGACGTCATCACAGGTGGGCCCTTGACCTTAGTAAGAAAAATTAAATACTTTCTAAAAAGATATTTTAAAGCGCTTTCAGATGATATGTTTAAGTTTTGCAATAATTAAATCTATGATGGAGTTTTAGGGGGAGTTAAACAAACGTATTTACATGTAAAGGCGGCCATTTTGATGACGTCATTACAGGTGGGATCTTGACCTCAGAAAAAAAAATTAAATCTTTCTAAATAGCTCTTTTAAAGCGCTTTCAGATGATATTGTTGAGTTTTGAATTTTTAAATCTATGATGGAGTTTTAAGGGGAGTTAAATAAACGTATTTACCTGTAAAAACGGCTATTTTGATGACGTCATTACAGGTGGGACCTTGACTTCAGAAAGAAAAATTAAATCTTTCTAAATAGCTCTTTTAAAGAGCTTTCAGATGATACATTTGAGTTTTGCAATACTTCAATCTATGATGGAGTTTTAGGGGGAGTTAAACAAACGTATTTACCTGTAAAAGCGGACATTTTGATGACGTCATCACAGGTGGGCCCTTGACTTCAGTAAGAAAATTAAATATTTTCTAAATAGATCTTTTAAAGCGCTTTCAGATGATATAGTTGAGTTTTGAAATATTTAAATCTATGATGGAGTTTTAGGGGGAGTTAAACAAACGTATTTACCTGTAAAAGCGGCCATTTTGATGACGTCATCACAGGTGGGCCCTTGACTTCAGTAAGAAAAATTAAATATTTTCTAAATAGATCTTTTAAAGCGCTTTCAGATGATATAGTTGAGTTTTGAAATATTTAAATCTATGATGGAGTTTTAGGGGGAGTTAAACAAACGTATTTACCTGTAAAAGCGGCCATTTTGATGACGTCATCACAGGTGGGCCCTTGACCTTAGAAAGAAAAATTAAATCTTTTTAAATAGCTCTTTTAAAGAGCTTTCGGATTATATAGTTGAGTTTTGCAATATTTCAATCTATGATGGAGTTTTAGGGGGAGTTAAACAAACGTATTTACCTGTAAAAGCGGCCATTTTGATGACGTCATTACAGGTGAGACCTTGACCTCAGAAAGAAAAATTAAATATTTCTAAATAGCTCTTTTAAAGAGCTTTCAGATGATATACTTGAGTTTTGCAATATTTGAATCTATGATGGAGTTTTAAGCAGTTAAACGAACGTATTTACCTGTAAAAGCGGCCATTTTGATGACGTCATCACAGAATGACCTTGACCTCCGATCAAGTGTCTCCCGGCGTTTTTTTGTCCTCCTATGTGAATATAAACCCCACATAAAATTTCAGACTGGTATCCGGAAGTGAAATATTTTTGCACTAACTCCACGGACTATAATTAAGAAATTACAAAGCAAAACAAACATTCGCCCAAGCGAATAAAACGAGTCTCCCAGAAATCCAATCTGAGAAAAACTGTGTTCAAGGCAGTTGGACAGCTATTTATACTCGGAAGGATATTTCTACAACAGTCTAGCAAAATCCGGAGCGTTCTATTCATTCACAAACTTAAATAATCCATTCAAGAAAATTCTAGTGATAAAAAGAAAAACCCACAACATTACAAATCAAAGCGAAAATGTCTTCATGCTTATTAAATGTAGGGCAAGTGTAAAAACTACAAAACGTTACAGGGCCGGTATACAAGTGATAAAAGTGATATCTTCAGATACTTTTGCAACATGTCGCCAGATAAAACCAAAATTAGTGACACCAAGCGATTCTTCGCCAAAAAGGGTGCAAGGCAGGAAAAACAACAACTATTTACAAGATTTGTAACAATATTTTCAAATAGTCAAACATCACTAATGTGAACTTTTCAGGGTTTTCTAAGTTTATTCGCGACATCCGTAGTTTATGTCATAATTGGAACAAAGGTGTTTATATTTAACATTCGATGATATCAATAGAAGAAATTAAGAATTTATTCGCGAGGTCAAAAGTTTGTCATTATAAGAGAAAATAAAATTTTTGTTCGGGACAGACCAAGTTTATGTCATCTACAGTACAAAAAAAAGTTTATTCATAGTATCTGAAACTTATGTCAACTTCAGATGATATTAAGCGGGTATTCCATTATAGGAAAATTTGTTCAACGCAACTCCCAATTCAATCGCAATTTTAACTTTTTATTTGAGACGTACCGAGTGGCACTTTGCATGAGTAGCCGAGTACTGAGTATTTGGCCTTTCACTACTCAGCAGAGTACCGAGTTACCGAGTACTCAATATCACTTTTTGCTCCGTAATTTAAAATGCAGTAATTTTGGCTATTAAAATATTTTCATAGCATTTTTTCACATTTGAAGGGTCAGGGGGAAAAACCACGGTAGTCACATTTGATTCATTTTGAGAAAAACGAAATTTAAACTTTACGAACTCATAAACTTCCCCAGTATACTTGTTCTAAAATGACAATAATACATGGACTACAGTGTTTTTTCACGAATATTGCATATACTAAACGAAATTACACTTATTTTTCTAACAGGTGGTAGCATCAGTTTAAATTCAACAAAAAGTGGACTACCGTGGTTTTTCCCCCTGACCCTTCATTTCTTTTTTCCTCATGTATTTCTTTACCCTAAGTAGTCACAACTTTTTTTTTTCTTACTGGTCATAAAGCTGCTAGTTCGCAGTATTCTATACAGGGTAACCCAGAAAATCGTGTACAAACTGGGAGCGGAAGTAGAGAACACGATAGCAAGCAAGAACCACTTAGGAACACAGGGGGGGGGGGTCGCAAGCAGGGCTGCGGAGTCGAAGTCGAAGAGTCGGAGTCGGACTGATTTTGGACCAAAGGAGTCGGAGTCGGAGTCACAGAAAAACATGTCGACTCCGACCACCTCCGATGTGGATGAAATTTTATGGAGGTGAAAACATATCTTTGAAACTAACAGATACAAATTTTCAGCGTCCAATATCCAAATCCTAAGCATCTAGGATCAATAAAAAGGGCTTCAAAATGGCGGGTCTGTTTTGTGAAACGAATTGCTATGTTTGGGCTTATGCAAGTAAATTAAAAATATTTGCAGCAAAAATGCAATGTGTTAAAAATAAAGTGGCCATTTAACAAGAAAAGGATTAGTTTTGTACGGAGTCAAATGACAAGAGCGGCACTTGTCTCTTGCTCTGGAGAAAATCGACTTTTAGGGAGGTCACAGTGACCTCCGAGAATTGAGGTAAATGTGGTGAAATTAGCTGCGAGAATTCTTGAGAAAATTGAACTTTTTGAGAGGTCACAATGACCTCCCATGACCTCCAAATGGGATACCCCAGTTTGCTACCCCCCTTAAAGTGAGTCCATCCTGGCTACGACCATGAATAAAAATGAAACTTTTAGAAATGGACTTAATATTTCAACCTTTGTTTAGGGTTTTTCCCTCTTCACATTTGGGTTAAAAAAATAAATAAATAAAAAAGCAGGAGTCGGTAGTCGGAGTCGAAAGTTTTAAAATCCCGGAGTCGGAGTCGAGCATTTTTCCTCCGACTCCGCAGCCCTGATCGCAAGCGTAATGCTGTCGCACTACATGGACACAAAAACCAGACACTGATGAATGCGAAACAGGTCATACATTTATTACACAGAGATGGTTTTTTTTCAGACAACACTTTTTTTTAACAAGGTTATTGAAAGTGGCGAAGAGTTGCTCTTATACACGCGTCACAATGAGAATGCAACGATGGATGAAAGCTTGTCAGAATGGCTCGTTATTGCGACGTCGGGGCGTTGTCATTGCAACGCATAAAATTACAACTGCAACTAGCTGCATGTGTTACAACAACTGCTTTAAGATCTTCTTAAAAACAAAAATGTGGTGTAAAATCTTTTTTGTGAAATAAGTTGTTACCTGTTTCGCATCTTTCAGTGCCTGGCTTTGTGTGCTTGTAGCGCGTCAGCATTGCATTCGCGACCGTATGTTCCTAAAGGATTCTTGCTTGCTATCGTGTTCTTTACCTCCACCCCAAGTCTGTACACGATGCTCTGGGTCACCCTGTATATGTGAGGTTGATTAGCTTTTAAATAAAGAAATAAAAAACAAATTTGAAGTCCTTTTAGGCTGTTTTGTGAAACATTGATAAATATGTCTTCGGTTACAATGGAATTGCCTTTTAGCTATTTTCTGGAAACAATCTTACTTTCACTTATGACCCGAACCACCAAGTTCGTCAATGACGTATCCATCCCGCAAACTAACTGTTCCTATTTTCTCCAGGTTGCAGATGGAAGATTTCAGTTCCGGAATCCACGTCGGGACCCACATGGACGCCCCCTGCCACTTCGCCAAGGGTCGTTGGACAGTGGACGAGATACCCCTCGACCACCTGATAGCTCCTGCTGCCGTCATCGACATCACCCAAAAAGCAGAGAAAAACAGAGATTACCTGGTCACCATCAAGGATCTAGAGGACTGGGAAAGACGCACGCAACACAGCTTGGATGGAACTATCATCATCCTCAAGTCGGGTTGGGGCAGTCGATGGGGTAATAGGGAATCCTTCACTGGTACTCCCAACTATGATCCCACCAAGCTCCATTTTCCTGGTATGTCCCAGGAAGCGGCCAAGTGGTTGGTGGACAACAGGAGAATCTTTGGATTGGGCACCGAGACGTTGTCTTTGGACAATGGTCCAAGTAGAGACTTCATGGCCCACAGGAATCTTCTGGGAGCTAATATTTTTGGTTTAGAGAATGTGGCAAACGTGAAGGATTTGCCCATGATTGGCGCCATGCTGTATGTCATGCCCATGAAAGTTGGAAAAGGAAGTGGAGCTCCTGTAAGGATCATTGCAACGTATCCTAAAGTCATGTTTCCCAGCAAAGTTGGGAAAGCCGTGGGAGACGGAACCCTACGTGAAGTCATAATTTTTAGTTAGTCACGAAAAGAAATCTGGACTAAACGAATAGTTTTGGGGTGATTTATTGTCAAGAGATCCAAGAGCAGGAACTTGTTTCAGGTTCCTTTGAGAATAGTTTTGCAGATTCTTGAAGTCACAATAGAACATGAAAAACGCACTTTGAAACCTTGATGTAAACCCAGAAAATTAGGTAACATTCTTATCATATCATTTCAAAATAAATTTGGTAGAGTTCCGCAAATTCGGCACTCTATAAAGTGACCGAATGTTGAAACTCGGGAGCATCCTGGCAGAACAAAAAAAAAAAAAAAAAAAAATCCCGACAACCCAGCATTTACACAAACTCGGCCATTTTTGAGTCTACATTTAGACCGAGTATTCGGAACTCTACTGAAATGACTAAAAATATGTTTAGCTTTTCATTAACTTAACCGGAGTCAGTACTGCGGCCATCTCATAGAACCACTCTGAAAGGCTTAAATATAACTTTACATGGTACTAGCATGGCATAGCCACACTAAACAATACTGATTTTAAAAACCTCTGAATTAAACCATCTTGTTTTTAAAAACGGAAATTCTTCTTTCTTTTGATGAAAATCCAGTGCAAGATGTTACGATATAACTTTCAGAAAGTACTAAATTGTAATACAGCAAAAGTTTTAGCATTTTAGTAAATAATGCTGAAGGTATTTTATTTCGTGAAATATTTTATCAAACACTTTCTAGCAAGTTCATCAAAGTAGAAGTGCTGTTTTTGAAATTGATGCAGCGAGGTAAAGGGCTGTAAATAAAGAATAAAATATTTTTAATAAAAGGAGCTCTCTCTCTTATGTTTTCTTACTTTATTCTCTCTCACCTAATAGGCACTTTATTAGGAGGTCACAGTGACCTCCCATTGTGGGTGTTCCTGCTGGCCCATCCCTAAGGAGAGTCCTGGTTACGCCCATGCCTCTGTTGCCACAATTCGCTAACGACTCTTTGTTTCTACTTATCTCAACTTAAAGCTACATTTAGGGATGCACCGATTAATCGGCAGTACCGATTAATCGGCCATAATGGGCCACTGTGCCGATTAGTAATAATCGGCAACTGAAAAATATTTTTCAGATATTATTCTTTAAAGTACACTTTCACTAGGAAACTATGATGAATAATTTTATTAACAGTAATAATAATTCTAACAGTTGATATAAAGTTTTTTTTTTACTTAATTCTCCGATTTTGAATAAATATACATTGACTGTGATGCAACATTTCTCATGTGGCGATAGTTTTCTCCTTAGCACAGTGCTTTCAGATAACCTCTAATTTTCAAAGAATAAAAGTACTGAATTAAATTGCTACTAATTACTAAAATATATGAATTAAAAGTACTCCTAAATTGGAGTGTGCACCACACACTCTACCTCCCCTCCTTTTTTTATAAATTTTTATTTCCAATTAACATAACTAACAATGTGTTAATAATTATTGACACCAATATGAAAATTAGTTCTAAGTAATTTGATAAAATATTGAAATTATTTTGTGAAAACTAGGAAAATGGAAAAAAAAATCTTTTTCCAGAAATAAATTACTTACTAGTTCTAAACTTGGAATTGTATAAGAGATAAAGAACAGTGATGGTAAAATTGGTAGTAGAAAAACAATTATCCTTGTCATTAATCGGCTCAGCCGATTAATCGACCGATTATCAACAGCCGATTAATCGGTAATCGGTAATCGGCCAATTTGCATATCGGTGAATCCCTAGCTACATTTACTAATTTGTCTGATTTTCTTGGGTAAAACCTTCCGCGTATTTACGCATGCGTCAGGTCCTCTCTGATCTTACCAAAATAGGGGTGACAGGTAAGATAACAATAAGCGGAAGAATAATAAGAAGCATTTTAAGCCGTTTCACACAATGTAGAACGATGCTAATTTCAAATACATAGTTCAGTTGAATGTGTCAAAAGGATAGCAAAAATGCAAGTTCTAAATTAAAAACTTTAGAAAGTTCCCACTCACAACCCATCACCCCTTTTTTAAATGGAATGTTTCGCGAGTGCTAGGCGCGGCTTTCACGGACGGACAGTATTAACTAGCAATGTGTCTGTGAAGTTCTTCTTTAAAAGTATTCGGACGCAAAGAGCTTCTATGAAGTTTCCCGTCACTCTTATCGCTATGTTTTGCCATGAATTGTAACTGAAGTCATTGTTGTAAATAAAAATGTTTGAATCAAGTTAGGGGTGATTGTGTTCCGGTATTTTACCGGATTTCCGGTATTTTCATGATCGATTCTGGTATTTTCATCTTCGAAAATACCGGAAATAAAATATTTTTAATTTTGCTTTTATCTTCCCATCTCCGGATTTTTTTTTTTTTTTTTTTTTTTTTCGAATTTTCGATGATTATACCGATAATTATTAATAATATTCATCAAATAGAAATGTTAAGATGAAAATTCTTATTGTTTTTAAATTATTTTATTTGCATTCGATATGAGAATCAAATTTTTCTCACTTTTGAACTTTTGATGCTTATTACACTTTTAGGAGACAAATAAATGGAATATAACAAATGCAACTTTCATTACTTCATAAATGCTTTCGCACAGCAAACAGTAATTCTGTTAGACTTTTGCTTTCTCCTTAAAATATTTTTTTGAACATAATTGCTCATCATCAGCTCAAAAGTAACTTTATTATTCATTTACAATTTAATTAAATGCATGTACAATATTTTGACTAAAAACTATTTGAATATATGAAGTGTGTTAATTTATGAAAGGAAATTAATTATAATGTATGTATAATTATAAAATTAGTCGTGCTTAAGTAATAGGGGCCTTGGTTTTTAAAAAAACACTCCCCCCACCCACTTTTTCTTTAAAACTTTCAGGTATTTTTTATGAACTCGCAATCACTCCTGATCAAGGCAAGGGCGTATTTAAGGCCCCCCCCCCCCCCGAAATCGAGAAAGATTTTTTCAAAAGTAGGCGTTCGGTTCGTGTTTGCTCAAAAAAAAAAAAAAAAAAACCCTTAAGAAAAAAGCCCACTCTCTATTAACATTGTTTTCAAATGTGTAATAAGGAAGGTCCTCAGAGGGTCTTTCCCTCCAAACCCCCCCCCCCCCTCCCCCGAAAAAAAAATTCGATTTTTTTTTTTAAATAAAGGTAGTTATTAGTCGGTTTAAGTTTACTCTTAAATTATTTCCATACTTTTAGCTTGAAATACATAAATAAATAAATAATTATTGCTAATAATAATTCGTCAGATGGCACCAGGCAGTGGCTTTACCCAAGAGGGTCAGGGAGCCCTTGCGCTTTACTCAAGAGAAAAAAGAACGTAACTTGGGAAAATGAAGATGTTTCAATTCGAAAACGCATAGAAAAAATCCTAGTCATTTTGAATAGAAATCTTTATATGAAAAATATTCAACACATGTAGATTATTAGTCAGCAAATTACGTTTCTCTCTTTCTTCTAATTCCCCTTTTTTTCTAGTCAGTCAGGAAATAAGAGTCTTTGAAATAATGCTACACTCAATAAATTTAAAATAAAGTGTAATCATTCCTCCTCGGCAATAAATTTAAAATAAAGTGTAAGTATTTCTCCCAGCAAGAAATTTAAAATAAAGTACAATCATTTTCGGTTTTTGTTTTTTCACAAATAATTTCCAAGCTTTCAGCTGAACAAAAAAAAAAAAAAAAAATCGAAAAGAGGTAGAAGTCCAAGCCGGCCGAGCTAGAAGGGGCACGTAATTTTCAATCTCTTTACCAGTTGTAAAATTAAAGAATAGAGTGCCTCTCAGTGGCGGGTTTGGGATAGGAAGTCGAGGCCCGTATGTCAGCCAAGCATGGATTCAAAGAAGGCTCATGACCCCCCTTAAAAAGTCCAAAAAGATCTTAAAATTTCGCTTTTACAACGTGTAATTTAATTGCAGTTTCAAGACTTCAATATCCAAAAATTTTCGGAAGAAAGTTCTTTTCCCGCTTCTTCTTCAATACCTTGGTCAAACATCGCCTCAAATGTCATTTTAGAGATTTAAAATTCAAACAGTTAACGGTAGTTACTTGCCCCTTACTTTTCTATGGTCTTTAGCTCTAAAATGTGTTTTTAGAAAAGAGAGAGAGCCCGAATTACAGTCTCTATGCCCAAAAATTTCCGGAAGAGTCCCAAAATAATTTTATTAACCGACGAAAAAACGGAGGAGGTTCTTTGGTCGACCGGTATATATATATATATTTTTTTTTTTAACGGCATGACCACGCATAACTTTTTACTGAATAGGCCGATTTTGATATATTTTTTTTTTTTTTGGAAAGGGTACACCTCCCTGGTGGTCCCATGGTCCTATAATGCGGGGTTTGAGAACGGAATCCTGAAGAAATTGAGGGAAATCTTTAGAATTCCGTTCATGCGCACCCTCTTTGCGCATGAATTGAATTTCAAATTTCACGCGCACACTCTTGCGATTTGATGTTTATTAGGTCACAGCAGCTCGCCGATAGAGTGGCCTAGCGGTAAGACGCTGGGCTCTCATTAGCAAGAGCTTGAGTTCGATCCTCGACGGAGTCGGTGGATTTTCAAGCAGCAGAAAAAAAAATGCACTGTCTACGTCAAACGATTATGCGGCATGCAAACCGCAGTTTTACTGATAGAATATATTTAGTCCTGAGTACCCCAATTTTTAAAAAAAATATATTTCCAGGCTCCCATCACCTAAACTTTTAAATTTTAAAATTAGTGATGCACTAATGAATCGGCGGTAAATGGTTACTTTGCGGATTAACCTGTAGGCCAGTTTTAGCCGCATAATCGGGTGAAAAACTAGTAATTTAAAAATGTTTTAATTAAATCAGCATAGAAATAAATCCTAAAAAGAAAAAAAAATGTTTTTAGTGGCAATCGCTTAAAATTTCAGACGCTTTAATAAAGTGAGATGAAGCGTCACGATGGCAACATGACACTATTCCGGGTATACATTTACACTGAAAAGAATAAAATAAAAATAAAATTTTATAAAAAAAAGTAAAACCGACTTCAAACAACTTCCGGTGTCGAAACAGTTAATAAAATCATTCTTACCCATTGATTGTACCATTTGATTGATTTTTCCCTTCAAAAAACACTTGAAATTGAGAATGAAACATTTTTTTGTTTTTATTATGAAACACGTAACCGAAGAATGGGTACGAATGATTTTATTAACTGTTTCGACACCGACTTCAAAACTCATGTTTAAAAGTAGTATCGATGGTGTTCAAAGAATAAATTTATTTTTTACTTTTTAGAGCAATTTTCAGCTGCGTTTTTGAAGTCGGTTTTATGGTGTTCAAAGAATAAATTTATGTTTTACTTTTTAGAGCAATTTTTAGCTGCGTTTTTGAAGTCGGTTTTACTTTTTTTGATAAAATTTTATTTTTATTATCCTAAATGTTGTCAGATAAAACCTAAAGCAGTTGTTCCTATCAAGAATCATGGCGTAAGCGGCGCTATTGAATTACTTTTAAGGGGCGTTTTTAAAAGTTTTTCTTTCACGTGTGGCTCTCATTTTTAGAGGGATCTTCGTGGAATTCTTGGATGATTGGAATTCTTGTTGTTGCTTTTGGGGGTAATGGGCACCTCTGCTAAAAGTATAATTTTGAGCCTTCAGTTTCAAAAAATAGAGCTTAAAATTGTATTCTTGAAGCTTCAATGCCGCAAAATTTCGGGGCACAGCGCCCGAATCCTGCCTCTTTTCTTGACGGTATTAAAGATAACCTAAATAAAAATGTTTTTAAAACATTCATTTCGAAACATTTCGGGAGAGAGTCCTTGCTAACGTTACTACTAAAGATGGTCTCTAAAGTAAAGATGGCTTAAAGTTTCAATTTTGAAAATTTTCGGAGGGAGATCCCTAACCACTTTTTGTCTCTTAACGTCTCCAAAGAGAACGCGAAATTGCGTATCTATCTATCGAAAATCTTTCAGGGTCTTTGAACTTTTACTTCCCAAAAAATAACTTTAAATGAGAATTCAGTTCAAAAAAAAAAAAAAAAACTCATCTTCTTTTCTTTTACTCTATCATGAAGAAATATATCCTGAGTTGTGCTTCTGTGTCAACTATTTCAGGAGAGATGCCCCGAGTCTTCTCAATTCCTTTAACGTCACTAAAGATAGCCTGAAATTGCGTATTTAGAAGTTTTAGTAAGTTTCCCAGAAGAGTCTTGATCCTCCCACGTTATCAAAGGTAGCATAAATAATTTCAATTTTGAAAAAAGTTTTGGAGGGAATCTAAAACTTCGTAATTTTCTATCTTTTCCAAAAATTACAATATTTTAATTCAATTTGAGAATTTCTACCTGTCTTACAGTAATAGCGAAAAAAAAAAAAGAAAGTTGGGTAGGGGGGGCTAAGCTTGATTATATGGGCCCCCTCCGAAATAAAAACTATATACGCCACTGAATTAAGGTGTATCTTCACTGTTGATAAAATACATTAATTACTTCCTTTTACGTGGTAAAGGAAGTATTGTAATCGACACATTTGGCGACAAATTTGGCAAAAAAATTATTTTTTGAATTTGGGTTCAACTTGGCGCTATTGGCGATATTTTGCGAAAAATTCACTGAATGATATTATAGAAAATTAACCATTGTAAAATATTTTTTGCGTTGTTTCGTGGCAGATTAGGGAAGTAAATATTTGAATTGTTACCTTGCTCACTCCAAGCACTTTTTTAACACTTAAGGCAACTACTAAGAAATTTACACGTAAAAGGAAGTAGTGTGGGGTTCATACCAGATTTTTATTAATTGGAAAGATGACACTATCTCAAAGTAAACTGGGGGAAGACTTTTGAACACGGCGAATTACTGTAACAACGTGTAGCAAAGAAGACAAGTACGCATAATTAGTTTCAAAGCAATGTTCTGCTCCGTGGAAGAAAAGAAACGCATCAATACCAATTAACAGAAATCAATCGGTAACAAATTTTTAATATTCACCTGAAAAATATGAAAACTGAAAATGGGATACTGAACCATTATTGTGAAATAGTGGAAAGAGTATTTAATATTTTTCAATTGACAACACGAAAAATTTAACTTGTCAAAAACAATTTTAAGAAATTGGAGGAATACTGTTTTTATAGCAGAGATGTGGACTAGGGTGCAAGTCCGTAGCCAGCGTGGGAGGGGGGGGGGGTTCAGGGGGTCAGACCCCCCCCCCTCCGAAATTTTCACACCTCAAAAGTTTTTAAAAAGTATTCAACTAAAAAAAAAAGATTTCAAGGTTTGATGGTCAAAGGTCCCCCGCCCCCTCTCGAAGTTGTGACAGGTCTGAGGTTTTTGATGATATAAAGAAAAATTAGAATAATAAAAATAAAAAAAAATCATTTGAATAAACTTGAACAGTTCTGCTCACTATTTCGCCAAAGGAGTTTTTTTTTTATCTTTTCAACTTAAAACAAATTATTCCGTCTCTCCTGCTGGTCTATAATCTTTAACGGGATAACAAAATTTATGGCACTTGTCATTGAGATTCTTTTATCATGGAAAAAGAAAGAAGATCCTCTCCTTTACGCCATAAAACAAGTGTGTGGTCCCCTTTTGGGCTTACTGTGAACAAATTAGCTAAAGTATACGAATTTTTGAAAACTTCTACCTCTTAACATATTGATCACAGTAATAACAGATACAGATGTTTAAATCAGTTATTGTTATTATCAATTGAGAGGTGATGAGTTAATGAAAATGCATTCTTTGTTTTCTGGGTGCGAATGTTTTGTACTATATTTCCCGACTCTTATAGCACATAAGCAATTTATCGTCGCACTCCTTTATGTTCCTTCCTTCGGTCCCACGGATCCCACGTCACTTCAATGCAAAAAGTGATGAGATAACTGTTCTCTCTCCAGATTTAGTTGATGATTGTGTGATTTTTTTTTTTTTTTTTTTGAAATGATTAATTGGCTTTATTGTAGCCATGAAATAGCTATATACTGTATTTTTTTGAAAATTTGTGTTTTATTTAAGTTAGTTTTTCATTTCAATCATATTTAAGCACATAGATTATTTGATCATTTTCCATTCAGCTTTGGTTGTTTTTAATGATATTTATATTGCATAATATTTCATATTTCAAGAAAAATTTTTTGTTGGTTTATTGATTTTTTTTCCTTTGAAAATTCTCCGTCGAATCTGCGCACGCGCCAAGTCTCTTCGGACTTCCTCGAAATAGGGGGGAAATGCAACGAGGAAGTAGCAAGCGAACAAAAACGGAAGGCATCGGACAGTGCGCATCCTAAACCTGTCTCCCCTTTTTCAAATGGAAGCGTTCGTGGCTGCCAGGCGCACAATACGCAAACAGACAGACTAGCGTCTAAAGCGCACGAATACGTTGGGCATCATAAAGCGAAAGATAAACAGTTTTCTTCATTCCTCGCACTGAAAACGAGATTTTTTTTTTTCTAGCACATGCGCAATTCTTTCCTTACAGAGAGCGAAGTTTGATCTGTGTGGTTCCGAGACTAATTTCGATGAGCTGATTGTCACATTGTTTTGTGCGTTATGATTTCTTGCACAAATTTAAATAAAAAACGGCCCTTTTCAGGGCCACCTCAGCCGCTTTTATCAAAGCAAAATCATCGCTGTGATGAAGTATCTGAAAGCACTTCAGGTGCTTCTGATTTCTGACGGGGGTACGCCTCGGCGTGTGAAACTTTTAATAGTGGAGAGATTCCAGCGAAAATGGAGCAGATATGTAAGAAATTTTTTATAACTGTTCTCATAGTAATAAGAAATTTAACAATTTTTATCATTTTTGATATCATTTGAAGGAAATTCATTGTGTTGGACACGGACTTGCCAAAAAAATGTGTTACCGACGATAATTCTTTTAAATGTGGGTTGTGTGAGAAAAGTTTTAAAATGCAAAAGTATTTAAGGGAACACGTGAAAAAAAAATACATGCGAAGACAAATTGTTCGAGTTCTTTACAAAAATGCCCTCTCTGTGAAGAAAATATTTCCAAAATTAACATAAACAAACTTAAGTATATCCCCTGCTAATAAGCGGATTTGGCCTCAAAGATCAGTACCTAAAAAGTGTCAAAAAAGAAACTTTCAAAACATTCTGAACAAGAGTACCAGGCTATCGCGTTGTCTATAATTTTAAATAACTAAGCTTGAATTTCAAATTTTAATAATGCACTATTATAAACATTTTTAGGATAAATTTCAAGTGAAATAACATATTTATGTAAAAAATATCCAGCTGAAATTATTAAAAAATCAGTGATTTTTAAAGCTATACTGACCATTGGCAAACATTTAGTTTTGACACGATTTAAGAGCCACTATTTTGAAAATCGAACAAAAAAGGGAAATTTTGGCAGTGACCATTTTTAATTTTCCTCATTTTTTTATATGTCAAAGTAGGTCATGGGAAATGAACATTCTGAAGTTTGTAGCCCCCCAAAAAAATTTTGTTCGCTCGGTAAAAATTCCCAAAGTTTGATGTTATGCAGCGCTTTTTTGGTAAAACGGCTGAAAGACGCATTTCAGTACGCTGTAGTTTTTTACAGAAACGCCACCCTATGGTTATGTTTTCATTTATTGATTGTACAATGTGTAGTTATGAGGACCCCATAGTTATTTGGGTTGGGGTGTGTTGCTTTCTTTAGTTAAGGGGCCGCAAAGTTTGGTTTTTAGAACATTTTCGCTCCACTTTGAACTGCGTTATTTGCCCCCTAAAAGCAACCCCCTGAAATTTTTTTAACATATACTGAAAATTTATATTATGAAGAGAATATGTGGCTCGAAAATTGTTTAATATTTCATTGCTTTGAAGAGAAAAAGACTTAGACATTTTTCAAATTTTCAAAATTTGCGGTTTTTTGATCGCATTTAACTCAAAACAGCAACTGTAGGAAAAGAAAGCTTTTCGGATTATGGAACCCACAGATGTGTAGAATAACGTAAAAAAGAAAGTTGCGTGGGGTCTCGTCTCGTTTTCAAGAAAATAATTTTTTTTGTAGCTCATTTTAATGCTTTTTTCTCATAGTAAAATGTGTCCCTCAAGTAGGTCAGATCTGCTGAAACTCTAAGTATATAGTAATGACATATTTAAATTTGTATAGGGAAGGGAAAGAGAAAAAGACTAAAAACACTTAATTTTGTCTAAATTTTTTATAATTTTTAGTTTTTTAATTGCAATTAACTCAGAAAACGTGAAATCCTGAGACTATTATTGAATGCACATATTACTAGCTTTGAAATATTGGAAAAAGTAAATTCGGTGAGGTATCTTCAGATGTATTCTAGTGGGAGGTCACAGTGACCTCCCGAATAATTTCATGATCGAAAAATTTTGCTGACGATTCGGCATATTTGGAAACTATTACAACATTGAGCGTTTTTAATGATACATTATTCCCACGTGTGCTTGATCGTATTCTGTAAAAATTTAAGTTCCAGTGCCCATGAGTATCTTATACTTCTCAAGAAGATGTTCTTAATTTGCTAAAGGAATTTCCCAATTTTTCCGAATGATAAAGTACGATCAAGCCCACATGTAAAAAATAAATAAATAGAAAATTTCTATGTTGCAGTATTGTTTCTAAAGTTGCTGAATCTTCAGAAAAATTTTCCGAATGTGAAATTTTTCTGGAGGTCACAGTGACCTCCTTTGACTTCCCATTTGGGAGCCTCTAAAAATACCTCACAGTATTTACTTTTTCGAATATTTCCAGTCATTGCCAGCTAGTAACATGTAAATTCAATAATTCCCTCAGTAACGATTTATCGTTTTTTGATATAATTGCAATAAGAAGCTAAAAGTTCTAAAAATTCAGACACAATTAAATGCTGTGATTCTTTTTCACTATTACTTTTCACTCAAAAATTACCATACACAGATACATAAATTACTATCATATATTTGAAGTTTTAGCAGATCTGACCTACATACTGGACACATTTTACTTCGGGAGAACGTATTAAAATTTGCTACATTTTTTTCTGTAAAACTAGAAGAGACCCCTGGCCGCTTTATTTCGTATGTCGTTTTACACATCTGCAGGTATCATATAATATAAAAAAATAATCATAACATGTAAGAAATAAATAAATAGAAAAGTTCAATGTTGCAGTATTATTTCCAACTTTGCCGAATTATCAGTAAAATTTTTCGATCATGAAATTTTTCAGGAGGTCACTGTGACCTCCCACTAGAATGCATCTGAAGATACCTCACCGAATTTACTTTTTCCAATATTTCAAAGCTAGTAATATGTGCATTCAATATTAATCTCAGGATTTCACGTTTTTTGAGTTAATTGCAATTAAAAAACTAAAAATTATAAAAAATTTAGGCAAAATTAAGTGTTTTTAGTCTTTTTCTCTTTCCCTATACAAATTTAAATATGTCATTACTATATACTTAGAGTTTCAGCAGATCTGACCTACTTGATGGACACATTTTACTATGAGAAAAAAACATTAAAATGAGCTACAAAAAAAATTATTTTCTTGAAAACGAGACGAGACTCCACGCAACTTTCTTTTTTACGTTATTCTACACATCTGTGGGTTCCATAATCCGTAAAAGCTTTTTTTTCCTAGAGTTGCTGTTTTGTGTTAAATGCGATCAAAAAACCGCAAATTTTGAAAATTTGAAAAATGTCTAAGTCTTTTTCTCTTTAAAGCAATAAAATATTAAACAATTTTCGAGCCACATATTCTCTTCATAGTATAAATTTTCAGTATATGTTAAAAAAATTTCACGGGGTTGCTTTTAGGGGGGAAATAACGCAGTTCAAAGTCGAGCGAAAATGGTCAAAAAACCATACTTTGCGGCCCCTTAACTAAAGAAAGCAACACACCCCAACCCAAATAACTATGGGGTTCTCATAACTACACATTGTACAATCAATAAATGTAAACATAACCATAGGGTGGCGTTTCTGTAAAAAACCTACAGCGCACTGAAATGCGTCTCTCAGCCGTTTTACCAAAAAAGCGCTGCATAACATCAAACTTTGGGAATTTTTACCGAGCGAACAAAATTTTTTTGGGGGGCTACAAACTTCAGAATGTTCATTTCTCATGACCTACTTTGACATATAAAAAAATGAGGAAAATCAAAAATGGTCACTGCCACACCTTGTCCGAATTTCAAAATAATGGCTCTTAACACATCTTCTGAAATATTGAATTATAGGACAATGTTTGAACGCATGTAAAAATGTGAACTTCAGATTTAACACTGTACAAATAGTTTTAAAGCATCACATTCGGAAATGAGATACTTGTGTTGGAATTTCAGGTTTGGAATATGTTTTGTTTTTCAATAAAATAAGAGATTATTTAAAAACTATTAATTTAACAAAAATTTTACATTTTGAATAAATTTTTAAGTTTATTTTTTAATGTAATTAAATTTTAAATTTCATTAAGAATAAGTAGATCAAAACCTGGATTCCTTTTTTATTTTCAAACAAATAAAGTGCAACAGAGCAATTTAAAAAAAAAAGTAATTTTCAAATAAAAAATGTGTTTAAAAGTATAACTCGAAATGTAATGCCACATCAAAAATTTTATTAAGGAAAATCTAAACCTTTTTAAATTTAGAATTATTTTTAGTTATAATTTTTGCAATTAATTGAAAATTTTGTGCATATAAATGAAAATTGTGCATATAAATATTTTGAAGCGTGATTGCGTGTCGTCTGTGCAAAATAAATACACCATCAATGAAAGAAAAGAGAAAAACTTCCTAAAAAAACGGCTGAAGGGAGTAGGGGAATCGCTATTTCCAACGAGAGATTTTGCTGCTACCAAAAAAATGAGCACAAACTAACTTTTCGCTAGCACAGGCGAGAGTTCGAGCATGCGCAGTGACTTCGGTTTGTTTACATTTTGCGTTGTGAGATTCAACGTATTCGTGTGTTCTAGACGCTAGTAACAGACAGTACGTTTGTTCACTTTTGCATAGAAGGAAAGTAGTTGATCAAAGTATAGCAAACATGAAAATGTAACCTTCCACTCGAATTTCAAAACCCTCTCCAATTCTAAGCAAAAGGCACATTTAAGTAGAGAGATTTAGCATTCCAATTCAGTTTTAACTTACTTTAAAAAACAACAAATTTTGAACATCTACTTTTCATTGAAAAGTTCATAATTTTTAATTTACAAGTGATTTCGTTACTTTTCGGGTTTTTT
Source organism: Uloborus plumipes (assembly GCA_038373865.1). Taxonomy (NCBI): domain Eukaryota; kingdom Metazoa; phylum Arthropoda; class Arachnida; order Araneae; family Uloboridae; genus Uloborus; species Uloborus plumipes. The sequence continues at coordinate 110,571 of JAXGGA010002896.1, forward strand.
AACAGGCAGTATTCATATTAAGGGACTTCTCAACTTTTTAAAGATGCTTAAGGAAAACGGGAAATGAAAATGAGCACTGTTCACTTTTAATCAGCATTTTATTTATTTTTTATTTTACTTTAACAGTACCGTAAAATGGGGTGAATCAGAACACTTTTCAGCTTTAATTGTAAAAAGAGTAGTTAAAAGATTTTTTTTAATTTGATTTTTTGGGTAAAAACTTCGGTCTCGCTTTGTTTTGGATATTCCAAGCAAAGACAAAACATTTTGAATAGTTATTATACATATATATAGGAATTTAGGGGTGTTCCGAATCACCCCGCTGATAGGGGTCAATCGGAACACATTTAAATTTTTTTTATTTTTTTCAATTTAGCCTGTAATAGGACTCACAAACATGAGTAATATTGATGGGGGAGAATAAGAACTGATAGTTACTGTCAAATAAAAGTTTATTTTCTATACCAGTTAGGGTTTATAATTTGTCAGAATTAAAAATAATTTTGAGCTTATGAAAAATTAAAATTAATTTTAAGAAATGTTTTTGAATTAAAATACAAAGCTTTAACATTAATTGAAGTCACTCATATCGTCCACAAATATGTACTTGGCCTTAAAACTAGCAGTTGTGGCTTGACTTAAGTTTTTTCATAACATCTTCTGGGATGAACGCTGCCTTTTCTTTAGTTTCTTGGAATCTATGGGTTTTGGGGATTGTTTTGTAAGATTTTTCCACTTATTCATCACTCTCTCTGTGCTAGACTTTTGCTACATAAAGTCTGTATGACTTTCCCCCATGTATTTTAGGTAAAAAAAGTCTCCTGAAGCAAAAATCTTTTTAAATCTGCAACTTTCTGTCATTCTAAGACCTAGTTGCTCACGAGAAGAGATAAACAGCAGTAAATCCTTGTTCTTGTCTTGACTAGAGAAATTTGGGTTAGAATCTTGATTTTTCAAACAGTTTCCTTTAAATAAGTTTGAACTGGAACGACAGAACCAAGTGTTCCGATACACCCCGCAAATTTTTTTCCTATGTCATTTTTCAGTATTCTTAATTTTTATGACACAATTTTTAAAAAATGTAAATTCTAATGTGGTATTCAGTCGTTCAAATACATGCATAATTGAAACATACCACTCTTAGGTTTAAATTATAAGAAGGTTTGTACTTAATATACGAAGTTTTGCAGTCTATGAAAATGTGATGTTTTCTAGCATTCCACGTGCAGCCCCTCATATAAGCCAGTAACGTTGACAGATTGACAAAAGTAATTTTTTCCTACTTCCTATGATCTTACCTTTCTCAAAAAACAATTAATGGCAAAAAATACTCAATAGTATATTTATGAAGAATTTCTTTGCACGGTAAGGAAGTTTTGTTCCGATTGACCACGCTGTTCCTACACACCCCATTTTACGGTATCATGTAATAAAGTGATGTGTGTGAATGAAACATTATTTCTTTCAAATTAAAGACAATTAAAAAAATAGTAGTAACAATAAAAAATGATAAATAAATTTTCCTGATTTTTAAAAAGAAATATGAAACGTAGTTGTGTGCTTTGTTTTTCGTAGAAGACAAGAACATAGCTTTGAAATTCTTTAATTATTTTTTCTTCAATTTTTCAAGCATGATGTCGTCATAAATTCTGATATATTTATTTGAAAAATAATGCAGGAGAGGAGAAAGACTCCTTTCCTTCTTCTCAAAAGCCCATTGATTAACGTGTTGTCCATTACCTCAGCTTCGCTCTCCTTCCTATTAGTCCAACATACTCCCAATCATAGGCGGCTAATGCACCAAAAAATTGGATATCAAAAGAAGTTTGTGAGGAGTTTAGGGCGGCACGTTAAAGCTGTTTTTTGTTTGTTTTTGTTTTGTAAAATTTGGCTATATTATTGGATTTT
>JAXGGA010002897.1:0-112477 GCA_038373865.1 Uloborus plumipes
GTTTGACTCTTTAACAGCCTTCATGGCCACATATTTTTTGTGATAAGTAAGTATCATTGCAATAACACGTTGTTCTGAAATTACCGTAATGCACGATTCCTTACACAAGTTTACCATCTTTCTTGCTACACGATCAGCAATAATCGAGAAGCTAGGCTCCTTATCACTAGCCATCTCTGAAGAAAATATTCGCCTCTCGTACATACATTTTATAACATCTCCATAGGTTAGAAGCGTGCAAAGTCTTTAGCATACCCAAACATTGTCCATTTAGAAATATCTCTTGGGAAAAAATTGAGCATTTCGATTTAGACATATTGCAATAATACGAAAAACACGCCATACGACTTCGAACCAATATTTAAAACACTTGACTTCCTTATAGACTTAACCATATAAATAAAGAAGAGGAGCCCATTTCAGTTCAAGAGGTAGTAGGATGTTGTCATTCAGGCGATAAAAATTCGAAATATTGGAGCGTATTAGGCATGTAGCAGCTCGCATTTAAGATTTTTTTAACGAAATGCTCTAATTTCAGGCCTCTTTTTAGAGCATAAGTAATTAGCTCACAGACTTAAAATTTTACGTATTAGTTTGTGATAGGAAGCCACAAATTTTTCGCACTAATTCTTAACATTCGGTGAAATTTGAAATATTTTGTAAATTTTCTCTTTTTTTGATTTTTTTCTAAAAAATTCTAAAATCCAAGCCTCTTGCCAGAGTAGAAGGTATTAACTCAGAGTCCCGAAATTTTTTTCAGTGATTAGTGTTAGGAAGTCACTAATTTTCATCACTAAGGCTTAACATTCTGTGGATTTTAAAATATTTTGTAAATTTTCTCTGTTTTCGACTTTTTTTCCAAAAATCTCTTAACTTCAAGCCTCTTGCCAGAGCAGAAGGTATTAACTCAGAGTCAAGAAATTTTGACCTGTAATTAGTGTTGAGGAGTCACAAATTTTCCGCACTAAGGCTAAGTGCTTTGTAGAAATTCGATTTTTTCGGGACACCCTAGTGTTCATGTCAGTAGGCAAGGTTTTAGTTGTTCTCCGATGAAATTTGCGTTGGGTTTGCAACCTTTGACTTTCCCTCCCCCGAAAAAATCTGGAACTTAACAGTCAAGTTGACTCATTTGTCATCTGTAACAATATACATTGCCAAACTCCATCTGCGGGGGAGACATCCCCTCCCCGGCAAGGCCGATAAAGCCAAAATGATGCCCTAGTCCTGGTAAAATCTTGGTGCCCCTCTCACAAGAAATATGCATAGTTTCAAAGTAGTTGCTTCTAAAAGAAGGTAGAAAGAAATAAAGAGATTTTCCGCTTTTTGGTGCCCCTAAAATTGTGGTGCCCATTTCCGTGCACCTGTAGGACTGTGCATTAATCAGGCCCTGCCCCCCGCCCTGGCGTTTGTATGCTCCTGCTGCCAATTACAATTCAAGCTGTGTAGCATTGCCGAAAAAACAGAGCAAATGCGGATATTAATTTTATAATTAAAGGCATAACATAAGGATTAAATAATTCACAATGAATAATGCTGGGTCATTCATTATGTTTAAAGCAACGTTTCAAAAAATTTATCAATTATCTCAAAAGTAAGAAACTATGGATGACACTACACACCACAGTGACATGTTTTTGAATAAAAGAAAAGTCGAATGTTATGTTGATCCTTTTGTAGTCAGTCAAGTGATTCAAAAATTATGCGCAATAAAATATCATTGTAGCAACTATAGCTTCATAAGTTCAGTTAATTTTCATATTGATAAAAATGAATGGATAATTATCTTAATTTCGCCTTGCGCATGCCTTAGTCTGCCCTTCTTGAGATTAATAGTTTCCTGTTTGGTTTTGAGATCGATATCCAAAACATTAGAAACGATTCTTCTTGCGACCTTGTTTTTAGCTAAAAAATAAGGAAAAGATGGTAGACATAGACAAAACGTATATCTTTTTTAAGATTCTTCTCACAGAAATAAAAATGGGCGTATTTTCCTCATGTGTAATATCTCTTGTTCCAAATGCAGTTTCTTTCACTGAAAATTGCAAGATTCTGTTGCTTTTTGCATTTTCGGAAATCACGCTTCTAGTGATATGCCGACTCTACATTTAAAATTTTTCGGGGGCGGTGGAGGGGGAGGAGGGTATATAATCAATGCAACGTCATTAATCTAGACTAATAGGGGATCTAAGATTCACGTAGTCCGAATAAATGAAAGTACGTATTAAACAAAATAATTTAAAGAGCGTTCCCCCGTTTTAACCTGCAATACCATTATTTTCGCAATCGTTCGTCCTAGATCCATACTTCCAGTAGCTAAAATGCTCAAAGTGATGTGCAGGGTAAAGATATTCAAAGTTTGAAGCGGAAAAAAAAGTTAAAAAATACGAAATCTAATTTTTCACACGGACTCCAGGTCCCCTTACTTATAGTCTAAGAGCTAGCAACGTTTTCGAGTGATTATTTTGAGACGTCTGGCTCTAGTATATACACCCCTTTGCTCTTCAAAGCAGCATGCGGAGTGTTTGAAGCCCGGGAGTAGTTGCGTTTTTTACTGCGCATCACGTTTTTACTGGTAAAAATAATAATTTTAACCATTTTGTGAAAATTAAAAGCTTAAACCTGTCGCAAGAATGTCATGTAATGTATCAATGGAAAGTTGCATTTCTTGCCTTTACAATGGTTTTGAATTTTTATTCTACTACAGTTAGAAATAAAAAGAAGTTTCAGTCATTTGCATGCAAAAACTCCCCCCCCACCCCCACTCCCACTTTTTAAGTTTTGTAACAGCTTCGTATTTCGTACAATTTTTGAAGCAGAAATCTAAAAAATGGCAGGATTGCTTATATCGTCATATGCGTCCTTCACATACGTCCTTCTGACTTTGCTTTTAACAACATAAAAAATCGCTTAAAATTGCTGTTTGGAGCTTCAAATGTTAAAAATTACTGAGCATTTACCACAACTAAATATGGTTACTACAATTGCGTTTTAAAGGTATCTATTTCAGATTATTTTCGGGCAAGGGCCCCGAGCCCCCTCTCTTTTAATGTCATCCAAGACCGTCAAAAATTATATTTTTAAAACGATATTTATGAGGCATTTAGAGCGCAGTCTCTTTGAATTAAGTGTGCGGATGCTCAACTATGGAATCTGATAATGAAAAAACTTATCTTTTGAAAAATTTAAGCTGGAGCACGTTTATCATTTAAACCTCTCTCCCTAACACCTTTGAATATTGCATTAAAACTTCTTTTTTTAGAACTTTTTTAGGACCAGAAGAGCCAATTAGAGAACCCCTCTTCCATAACATCATCAAAGTTTGTTTGTAGTTGCGTTTTTGGAACTTTAATTTCAAAATATTGCAGAGGGATGGCGAGAGGTATTTTGCTCTAGTTTTTCAAAAATCCGATCTTACACCACCAGAGGCCGTCTTAAAACTATTTTCTGTGCGCCCTTCTACTGTGTGCCCCCTCGCGACGCGTGGGCGCTATGTACGCCACTGCCATTAATTATTTTTAATTTATTTCTTCATAACATAAGTAAAAAAATTAAACTATTTCTTAAAAAAAAAAGAACAAACACACACACACACACACACATGCAAATCATATTTGAAGAAAATAACTTTGGTTTGCTATGCGAGTAATATTGTAATCAGCGGTCAGTGTAAAAGAACACATAAAACTTACGAATTTCGATTTCAAGAGTGCATAGACATAAATTATATAATCACGTTGATGTGTCCTGAACTCTAAAGGAGGCTGTAAGGATTTCACCCCCATATACAAAATAGCATGATTCATGATTCCACACTTCTCTGAATCTGAATCATTATTTTAGTAATACAACAAGCATGTGGAGAAGGTCAGGATAAAATATGACTCGACGGAGGAGGGGGGGGGGGTTGCACCCCTCAGAGAACTTGCATTTAACATTATTGGCAATCCTAAAGACTGTTTTGACAAAAAAATTCTTTGTAGACGGTAATTCTGGCTGCGTTAGTGGGTAAACGGTGACGAAAACGGAAATAATCTTTCTACTGATTTTCGCCTCTGTTTCGGAAAAAAAGAAGTGTCAAATATTGAACATTTTGATTGTGGGTCTATGTTCACTCTTGCCCAACCCTTTCAAACATGCTGGTATAATACTGAAATAAAATAAATGAAAAAAAAAAAAAATACTTTGACTATGATTTTCGTTTTGATTTTGCAAAACTTCAGGTCTTAAATTTTAAGAATAAGCATGGCGTTGGGGGGGGGGGGTACGTGCTTCCCCCCCCCCCCCCAACGCCATGCTTATGATCTCATGTTAATCTGAGCGAGCGCCGGTACGGAGTAGAGTAGGTTCTCTAGTACGGAGTGGTTGGTTGCATTTTCACACCTCTTGCTTTTTGAAAATCACGGGCGTCGTTGGCGGGGGGGACGAGGGGGACATGTCCCCCCCAATATTTTAAACTGAGGAAATGTTCCTCTCAATATTTTGGAATTCTTACACTTGAGGAAAAAAAAAAGGTCAGAGCTAGATATCATTTGTGTATCAAAATTAAATTAGAATTACAGCCCGAACTAAAATTATAAAAACTTCCGTCTCTATACTGCACTTGATGAACCATTTGTGAATTAATCAGTTTCCTACTGTGGGCTTTTTGCGTTTTATGCCATCCTTACCCAAGCAATTATTTTTCTTCTAGTAACAAAACCCGTTAAAATGTGGAAATAAGATCCAATCCCTCCATTCAACAATTGACACTTTCCCTTTTTCTGACCACCCACCTACTCGACGGGGCATTGGAAATAATAAATGGACCTTGGGGTTTGTAATTCTTGAACCAAACAGAAAAAAAGTCCCCTTAAGATTTGCATTCAATATATTACAACGCCGAATATACAACACTAGAAAAGTGTGAATATCTTCTTTTGCAAAAACAAATTATATTAGAATTAGCTCCTTTGAGAACGTGGCTTAAAAATTAGGAAACGTGACAGCTTGCTATCTAAGAAATAAATTTCCTTTTGTGCACTTTTCCCCATTTCAAATACTTCTCATGATTCTGTCGCAGATAAGACCACCCTCTTTTATTGCACTCTTCTTAACGAGGAAAGAAGACACCGTCCAGCTGCATTACAATGGGCACTAAAAAATCCCTCTGACCATCCGTAGACCCCCCAGAGAGGAAGGGGCTTCAAGAAGGGCACTAATGGGTCCACGTGTTTAGCGATATGGTGTGAGCAAGATTTTTTTTTTTTTTTTTGAAGAACTGCTAGAGAAGGATCTTCCTTCGTGAAAAGCGAATCCTTTCATAAAGCTTAGTGCATCGGTACGGCATCGGTAGTACGGCACTAAAGAGTATCATATTTGGAAGCAATATATCATGTAAGTTTTACTCATTTTATTGTTTTTGTTATAACATAAAAAAGATATTACAAAATTTCTTGTTAACTTCATATACCTTTAACGGTAAGAGCAGGGCCGCCGTTTGGGGGGGGGGGGATACTGGACCTTTAGTACCGGGGCCCGGAGCCTTGGGGGGCCCGTAAGGTTATGAACATGTTTTTCTCGTTTTAGTGTCAATAATTTCATTAAAAAAATCTCGCTTTCCATTGCCGATTCTCAATATGAAACAATTGCTAGTACAAACACTAATTAATGAAACACGCTTGCGCAAAGGAAATTGCATTGCTTTTTAAAATCATCTGGCGACACAAATAACGTGAAAATAGAATCAGGTGCACACTTTCGTAACTAAAAAAAAAAGTATTTCAGAAAAAAAAAATTTTTTTCGCTTTTTTTTGTTTTACAATTGCAAATGTACTGAAAGGACAGCATTAAAATATGCAATTTGGGGGGGGGGTTGCATATGAGGGATCGGCATTAAAATTGGTACCGGCCCCCATCGCTGGTAGCGGCGGCCCTGGGTAAGAGTGAGCACGGAACGATTTTTAAGACATCAGTATCACAAATTGCTTATGCATAGAAGGAAATACTAATGTGCCCACAAGCGCGAATCTAGGAATTTTCAAGGGAAGGGCAATTGGTCTTTATAACTTACTTTTATTATGAATACTGGTTCACAAATATTAATCACAAAAATTTCGGACTTGAATTCCGAAATATTTCTGGGGGAGAGGCCCAAACCTTCTTCCCCCAACATTTAAAACGTGTCGTCCTTGTGTGCCCTTTAATGATACTCCCCTAACATATGTAGACTTTATATAGAGTTTTATACTAAACTGATTTTTAGCTGAAATGCTTATTCGTATTTATTTACAATGAACATTACAAGATATTTGATTGGAATATTTTCGATGAGCATATACTAATCAGTATTAAGATCCTTATTTTTTGATCGAAGTAATTTAAATTTTTGAGCAAGTTAAATAATACACAACAAGAGAAAATTACCTGTATTTTCGTGTTTGCTTACTAATTTTGCTTATTTTTGCAGTTACTAATTGATATACATTTTTATGAAATTTGAGTTGCAAAGAAAACGTTCAATATTAACAATGTTGATAAACGAAATATTTTTATTCTAAGTTAGAATTATATTTTCAAATAACTAAGAAACAGTTTAAGTGAAAAATATTCTGTTTTATCTTTTAAGTGATGAAATAATAAGGCTTGTTTAGTTGAGTATTATTTAGATAACTAAATTCTTTTTAAAAAGTTGGGACCGACAAAATATTTTATCGTTGCATTTCCATGAAAATTTGTAAAAAGAACTGAATTATCATTAAAAAAAGCAAGTTACTATTCATACAAATTATTTTTAATTGAAATTTTCAAACCTAACTTTAAACTGAGAAATATAAATTTCAAAATGGAACTTTCAAAATTAGGTGAAAGCATCGTTATTAGCATAGGCACAATTGAAGCAAAACAAATGCTTTAATGAAGGAGAGGGTAAGAAACAATAATAAAAATTAATTAAATAAAAAAAAATATTAGAAAGATTTCTCACATATTGTTGAAGATCAAAATGTTAGATGAATAATTGAATCGTTTATTTTGAAAAGGTAACATCTCTATTTTTATCTCCTCTGTCTCTTTAGAAAATTAAACAGCGCACGGTTATATTTTTTGAATGTCATAATCAATGGTTATTTGGTAAATTATTGCAGTAATTGTGTACTTAACTAAAGGCATTTTTTCATTGATTATGACATTCAAAAAATATAACCGTGCGCTGTTTAATTTTCTAAAGAGACAGAGGAGATCAAAATAGAGATGTTACCTTTTCGAAATAAACGATTCAATTATAAAGGAATTTTTTTCCTGGCATATTACACTGCATATTAAGAAGTCAGAACTTTTTAGAGTCTTCTCCCTGAAAACTTATATTTAATCGTTTTTAATTATTTGTTTTTATCAAAAGTAAAAATTATAACGTGATAAAGCAGTATGAAAAACATTAATTTTTCTTCAAGCACTAAATTAAGCTTTTGCATTGTTATTGATCAAATGCATGAATTTTGAATACTGTAACGTGAGCATAAAATGTGAGATGTGGGAGTATAACTCTTCTTTTTTTTTGTTTATTTATTTTGCTGTTTCAGCTTGAATAAACATATCTCTCATTAAAAAGGGAGGCGTCTCCCTTCCCCTCTCTGTCTTTTGTCAACAACGTTTAAGATCGTCCTATATTTCGTTCTAAAGGGCTTAAACTTTTGTTTCCGACGGAGAGTTCTTAAAAATTCCTGCCCTAACATCATTGAAAGTCAACTGAAATAACGCTTTTCGAATATTTGTCTGTCCTCTTAAAATTACCGTAAAATGGGGTTAATCGGAACACTTTTCAGCTTTGATTGTAAAAAAAGCAGTTAAAAGATTTTTTTTTAATTTGATTTTTTGGGTAAAAACTTCGGTCTTGCTTTACTTTTGATATTCCAAGCAAAGACAAAAGATTTTGAGCAATTATTATTAAAATATATAGCAAATTATGGGTGTTCCGAATCACCCCGCTGATAGGGGTCAATCGGAACACTTGTTAAAATTTTTATTTTTTTCAATTTAATCTGTAATAGGTCTCACAAACATGAGTAATATTGATGGGGGAGAATAAGAACAGATAATTACTGTCAAATAAATGTATAATTTCAGTACCAGTAAACGTTTATAATTTGTGAAAATTCAAAATAATTTTGAACTTATGAAAAATGAAAAGTAATTTTAAGAAAAGCTTTTGAATTGAAATGCAAAGATTTAACATGAATGGAAGTCACTCATGTCGTCCACAAATATGTACTTGTCCTTAAAACTAGCAATTGTGACTTGGCTTAAGTTTTTTCATAACATCTCCTGGGATGAACTCTGCCTTTTCTTTAGTTTTTTGAAATTTCTGGGTTTCGGGGATTGTCCTGAAAGATTTTTTCGCTTATTCATCACTGTCTGTGTGCTGGACGTTTACTACATAAAGTCTATGTGACTTTCTCCCTTTTATTTTAAGTAAAAAAAAGTCTCCTGGAGAAAAAATCTTTTGAAATCTGTAACTTTTGTCATTCTAAGATCTAGTTGCTCACGAGAAGGGATAAACAGTAATAAATCCTTGTCCCTGTCTTGATTAGAAGAATTGGGGTTAGAATCTTGATTTTTCAAACAATTTCCTTCAAATAAGTTTGAATTGGAACAACAGAACTAAGTGTTCCGATTCACCCCGCAAATTTTTTTCCCATGGCATTTTTCAGAATTCTTCACTTTTATGACACAATTTATAAAAAATGTAAATTCTAATGTGGTATTCTGTTGTTCAGATACATGTATAATTGAAACATACCACTCATAGTTTTTAAATATAAGAAGGTTTGTTCTTGCATATGAAGTTTTGCAGTCTATGAAAATGTGATGTTTTATAGCATTCAACGTGCAGCCCTCTTTAGAAGCCAGTAGCGTTGCCAGATTGACAAAAGTATTTTTTTCCTACTTCCTATGATCTTACCTTTCTAAAAAAAAATTCATGGCGAAAAATACCCAATAGTATATTTATGAAGAATTTCTTTGTACGGTTGGGAAGTTTTGTTCCGATTGACCCCGCTGTTCCTATACACCCCATTTTACGGTATCAAAGATGACCCTTCAATTTTGAAAAAGTTCAAGGGTGGGCCCTAAATCTCCACTCTCCTAATAACATCTACGCAGATAGTCTAAGGCAGGTATTCAAGTGAAACAGCACTGCGATCGCTTCGAATTGCAATCGCTACTGGAAGTGAATTACATTATCATCAACTTAAATTGGCATGACGTCACTACGGGTGGAGCCAATAAGAGCTCACAAGCACTCAGCGATCTCCTCTTATTCGCCAAGTAGGCTGTGACGTTTTATCTAGCTCGTTTTTCATAGGCAAACGTCACCCTGACGTCACAATGTTTTTATCAAGAACCGTTCTAATGTAATTCATTTCCAGTCGCGATTGTAATTTGCAATTGCCTGTTTCACTTGAATCCCTGCCTAAAACTGCGTTTTTAAAGTTACATCTTCAAAAACAGTTCCAGGGAAGAATTCAAGACCTACCTTTCCCTAAAACAATCAGATATGATCTATACTTGTGTTTTTAAATTTCAATATCCAAAAATATCCAGAGAAGCGCCTCTGAACCTCTTCAACTACTACCATGGCCAAAAATTGTTTAGAATGCATTTTTCAGAGATAATTTTCTGAAAAGAGGGAACTCGAATCTCTAATCTACGTATTATCTGCAAAGATAGTCTAAAATTACGTTTTTAGCAATACAATTTCGAAAAAATCCCAGATCCCCTCTTTCCATAGCACAATCAGAGTTAATAATGGAGTTTTTAACGTTTCGATATCGAAAAATGGACGGATGAGCGCACTCGAACCTATTCTCCCATAACATTACCAAAGATCGTTTAAAATGCATTTTTAAGACCACAAATTCCAAAAAATATCCGGGGGAGAAACCACCGTACCTCCTTACTTCTGGGTAAATAATATACTTACGATTAGGAACACATTCTCAACTCTCTGATCTAGTTATGACTACCCTCTTAGAAAAGATGTTGGACCCATTCTTTTCCCTCTGTTTGAAATTAATGAGGGGTCGGCAATTTCATACCCCCCTCCCCAATTTTTTGTCCCCGCTACGGTCAGAATATTAACTCCTTGTGGTCCTTATTTGAAAATTGCAATGTTCATTGGTCTTTACAAAGGCTAAGCATGTTTTTAAAAAACATGAATTTTTCCTAGTATTTCTATTTTTCCAAAGTCCCCCCCAATGTTCAGCAGGCAGCGACGCCCATGTTGAAAATATTAAAAGAAAATGAAATCAAACGTTCAAAAATCCATGAGTGCTGCACGTAGGTCTTTTCCCCCCAGCTTTTAAAAGAAAATAAATGAATTGAAGAATTAAATTTAATATTAAACTAATATATACTTATAAACATTATTTTTCAAAAATAATTATAAATTTTTTGAAGTGAAATTAAGTTCATTTTAAGCAAAGAACAAAAGTTATAAAAGCGATGTGATCAAGCAATAAAACTTGAATTTTATAAATAACTACGTTATTAAACAAATAAACATTTTGAAAAATGAAAATTCATCTAATTTCCGCTTTCTCGGGAGCGCGAGGCTGAGCTTTTTCAGCGGGTGTAACTTTTTTATTATTTTCTTTCCCAACCGAATGACGACTCGCGCTTCTTTTATACCGTTCTCTTTTATTAATGCAGCTCTTCAAAAAGAACAAATCACGATTAATATATATCTAGCGAAATAGTCATAAAAAAGGAAGTAGTCGGTAGCCTAAGGTGATTGAGCGTGTTAAGCGTGATTGGACCCAGCAGTTGAAATGGAGGGGAGTGGGGGGAAAAAGGTCATTGAAGAAAGCGCAAAAGCGTGTCACAAGACGAGGTGAACTGATTGCGATTGCGTGAGAGAAAGCGACATGCGAGGAAAGTGAATAACGCAACGAGTGGTCGCAGCCCGTTTGTTTACATTTGTGAAGCTGATTATGGTACAGGAATAATTAAGGAATATCTGATATTATTGCTCATAGACTAATGGCCAACTTATTGCCGGTGAATTTGTACATTTGGTTTAAAGTATTAACAGTATTATTAAGTTTAACTTCGATAGTAATCTCAAAGGTAAGAGGAAAATGTTTCACAACTCTCAACGACTTTTGTTGTGTTCTTTGTGGATTTATATTTTGAAAGAGAATTTTGTGCATTTTTGTGCCGTTTCGTGCTTTTTAAAGTTTGATTATTTGAGAACTCTTTTTGTATCTGTACTATTTTTACGAGTAATTATATTTTGAAATCTCATACCAGTTTTGAAGTTGTGAATCTTTTTTTGTGAAAGTTTTGCAGAACATTTTATTGCCGATATTATGAGTTGTAGTACATTATGTGTTTCTAAACGTTTTGCTTAAAATGTGCTTCAAATTGTTAATTCTCGGATTTGTTTCTTTTTTGCAGTATTTGATAATTTGATCATCGTCCGTTTGCAATGATTCAATTGCTCAATCATTGCAAACCAATTTCTGAAAGAAATCCAACATTGAGTTAAAACTATTTGTTGATTTGTAAGCATGCTTATCCATATATGAATCTTTACATAAATAAAGTACATCTCATATTTCACGATTATATCGAATTCATATGTTTTCAGATTTTAAGAAGTGATAATTATGTCATGCACTAGCTAATTTCTACAATTTGAAATAGTTTTAGATTGGTGTTACACAACAACTTTGGTAATTTTCTTTCCAGCTAAATTTTTTATCGTAAAAAACCAGCATTATTTTACAAAAAGTTAGTCAAAAAATGGCACAAAACTTAAAGCAGAAGCTTTAGCTAAGTGATTTCTAATGTTTTAAACAAAATGTATAGTAAGTTTTGTTAATTAGAGATTTTAATGGAGATCTCATTCTCACAGAATATCATAATAAATGTTGGATCTGAGAGCTTGCTATTACACGTAATAAATTGTACAATAATTGTACTGTATTTTGAATTTTAATAACTTAAATTAAAGTAAACCCAAAAGTTTTTGTGACTTTCATTTACTGTGCACACCAGATGATGTAACAAATCAAGAATAGATAAACATTTTCTACTTTATGTTTTCAGACTTTTCAGAAATTAAGAGTTTACAAACAGTGGGGGAGAAACATAATGTATGAACAGCATTTCTTACACTATCTTGCAAAAATGTTTAATGTTTGTTAATTCTATGCAAAAAAAACCTAGAAAAACAAATAACCTAAAATCAGAAAATATATCAATTAACTTGGAATTCTTATAAAAGGATTTAGACGATTGATGTTTTACTGTAGTATTGAATAAAAAGTGAAATAAACAGAGCCAAATTTAGATTTACGTTCACGCTGCCTCTAGGCAGATTTGAAATCTACTGCCCTTCCATTCATGCTTAAAATTTTCAGTAACTTTCCTTGAATATATCAACTAACAGGGACCGCGCTAAGGATTTTAAGTTGTTCGCCAGTAAATTAGACAAGCTTCAAAAATCTTAGCCAAATTTCGGAAGTTTTAGTCAAAGTATTTTATTTCTTAACACAATACATACATTTTCCCCCCTAGTGGAAATTTCTGGGATTTTTCGTTCGGCAATACTTTAGCCAAATCAGAATTTCTTTCGCCGAATTTTCGCTTTTATCGCATTTGGCGAGGTGGCGAATGCTTAGCGCGGTCCCTGACTAAAACCTCTTTCAATAGTGATTTCAAAATTCAGCAAATGGAAAACAGTAGTTACATTACACTGCAAGGCTCATAACAAAACTCACAAAATGCTTTTGAATGATTCTTGCTGATTCTTATGTAAAATTATTCCCTGAATCCAAATATCGCCACCAATTTCTCCTATCTTGTCTCACTTTTTGGAAATTTCGCCCCCCCCCCTTTTTTTTTACCAGTTTTTGACTTTCATAGTAATTATTTTTATTTCAATTTGAAAAGGGCCTTATATTAAATATTAATATTTCTCTGTGGGCTAGAGAGAAGCAAAATTCAAAAACGAGCTTTTAGAGCATGTTGGGAGACTCACAGGGGTGATTATGACTTCTAAAAATATCTCACAAAGCAGAAATAGTTACTTTTTATTTCTTTCCTACTAATTAATATTTGTTTTAAAAAAATTGTGTTTGTGTTATTTACAAATATTTTATGTATTCCTGTTTGCAGTTTTATTTTAAACATAGTATAAAACTGGTTCCCAATCTTTTTGAGTCCATTACCTCCCTCTAAAGGCTGCTTATTATTAGTATTTTTTAGCTCTAAGCAAAATATGTGTTGATGTTCCGATTTTATGTGTATCAGACTTGTGATTCATTTATAGATGCTGCTTTCTATGTTAAAGAAATATGATTTTTATTTATTTATTGCAGAAACATAATTATGAGGAAATATTTGCAATTTTTATTCTTTATTATTTATAATTAATGATGTCTTTTAGCTCTCATAGCAAATAATATGTTTGATTATTAATTCATTCTGAGGTCTTTTTACAGATAGTAAATTTTAATAGTTAAAGCCTTTCAAACACCATTTCCCCTATAAAAAACTCTACTTAATTGTCAAGAAAGTAGAACAAAATTTAGTATTTAACATTTATTCATCATTATCAAATGCACAACAGCTTTTTGCAGGCCAAGGCAGACTCGCTGACTTTCCTCCAGTTGACCCTATTAGTCCCTAAAGCCCTCCATCCCTTCATCTGTTGATTCCCATTAGTTTTAATCTTCTCGACATTGTCCAACCATCGAGTGGGTGGTCGTTCTCGACGTCTAATCCCTTCAATTTTCGAAAAAGTAGCTTTTTCAGTAGGGACTGCCTCAGCATATCTGTAGAGATTTAACATTTATTTCTGATTTATTAATAAAGTCTTCATAACTTTCCAAACAAAAGAGTGTTCTTCTTACAAAAAGTGTTTTAACCGCATAAACCTGGTTTAAATCAAATAAACCATTTTTTAACTAACCCTGGTAAGTTTGAACTGTGGTCTGAGTGAAAAATCTCTTGAACTTTAATTTGTGCCCTTAATACTCACCAGCCCCTTATCACTCTTCAAGAATTTACTACCAACTTGAAGAACCAAATTCCTCTTTTGGGGAAGATGCCCCCCCCCCCCCTAAAGTTGGGAACCACTGGTTTTGAAAAAAATTAACTTTAACAATGCTTTTGTTAAATGTTTTCAGACAGTTCCAAAGGAAGATGGCCACTGTGTTATGTATGGCCATTGTGAAGGACAGTTTGGGGATGCACCATGTGTTTACGATGGACCTCCAAAAGCTGTGGGAAACGTAACAATTGAAGACTATGATATCACATCATTGCAGCTTCTTCAAAATCTGTGTCCTGAATTTATTTATGGTATAGTCTTTCTTTCAAAATATTGTTCACAGAGCAGCTATTCTTTATGAATTTTTTAATCTGTCTAGATTATTAGGACATATCTACTAAAAATTAAGATTGGGAAATTCTTCTAGTGGCCACTGGTGAATAGAAACAAGTACATTAGTCATCACCTCTTTTTCTAGTCACCACTTTTTCCATACCAAATTAAGTTATTAATTAGCTTTCAAAAGGCATTCACACATACAAATTAATAATAGCATTAATCTGGTGTAGCTAGCAAGGGTGTCACTTGCAGCGGTGATCTGTGATGTCCCCCATACCAACCTAAAAAAAACACTGCTGGAAAAAAACAGTAGAAAACCAACTGCCTCTGAGGAGAAGACTATATTTCAACCTGAGCATAATTCAAAAAAAATATTGGATAATATGAAACAGGAATGGTAGTGAAATAATAGAAGGAAAAAGAAAAGTTATTTTTCGGTTTTAAACTGTACATTACTAGTAAAAGAAAAGATAAAAAATAAAACAAATTTTAAAACAAAAAAACTTTGAAAAAAAAAATGTAAAAATTTATTTTTGAATCTAAAGACATATTTCTTTGAGCTTGATTCACAAAAGTATAAAATGAAATAAATATAGGATTTGAGGACAATGGTTAAAAATTTCAGTTGATTTAATTACATCTTTATATTTTGATTAATTCTAAAGCACACAATAGAATTTAAATTAAAAATTTGAGAGAAGAAATAGGCAGTATGATGAAAACTATTCATACTAAGCTATATATACCACCTATTTCTTCTCACAAATTAACGAAGTTGGATCTTTCTGTGTGTTGTAGTCATCCACTGGATTTTTTCCAGTAGATGTTGCTTTGATCTGTAATGCTTTGATTTTTTGCTTTGATCTGTAAGGATGGATGAAAACTTTTTTTTAGTTTATATAATGTGAATTAGCAAAATTCTATTACAACATAGAATAAAAGTAAAATTATCCAAATTTTTTTTTATGTGAATGAATTCATGGCAAACTATGTTCTTAATTATTCTTTTGTATGACATCTAAAATAGATATTTTCCTCACAGATGATGATCCACATGTTTGCTGCAGTATATCCCAGCTTGTTGCATTTCAGCATCAAATAGAATTAGTAGAAGGTTTAGGATTTTCTAGATGTCCATCATGTTTGTATAATTTCCGTCGCATTATATGTTATTTATCTTGCACTCCTTGGCAAAGTAGATTTCTCAACATTACCAAAAGCTCTGAAGTGGAGGATGGGAAAGAAGTGGTGGAAGAAATTGATTATTATGTTTCGAAGCAGTAAGTGTCTCTTCACAAAGGATATTGTGTGATATTCCTTGGGACTTTTCTTCAAAAACAATACTACTTTGCACTCTTTGTTTTGCTAATTTCTTTGGTGCAAGTTGAATCAGTTTTTTTTTTGGCTTCTTTTGCAGAGATGTTTTCAGTAAAGAAATTAATCAATTACACATTTTTAATGTAATTATATATATTTTTTAAACATTTTTATTTGCACTGTTCTTGTTTCTTTTCTCTTCTTTTTTTTTTTTTTTCTATTTTTGAAGTTTAAAAAAAATGTGAAGAGAAAAATGTGTTACATAAAGTTATTGAAAAAAATTTCCTTGAAAAGTGTGAAAGAAAAAAAAATTGTTGAGATGCAGAAGCATAATTATTCTTTGGTTTATATATGTTTCAACTAAGTAAATTATGTAGAAGTATGACTGCATCATTGAAAGTTATGAATAAATTCTCATAATTATTTTTATCAAATTATATAATTATTTTATTAAAATAATTAAGACTTGTTTTCTAACCATTTTGTGTTGATCTTATCAAAATCATTTAAGTTTGTACCTGGTAATTAGTGAAGAAAAAGAGACACCGTAAAATTCTATTTTTCCTTTAATGTATCCAATTTTAATTGTTTAAAACTTTAGCAGACAAGATAAAGATCACCACCATGTACAAAATTATTCTATACACATATACTTGTATGAAGAGTTAAAAAAAAATGTTTGATTGCAATAAACCCATATAGTGCTGAAATATTTTTTTATCTTAAAAGGTCTTTATTTCAAAATTTAAGTACATTATTGTTGCATGGTTAGTGATTTCTTTTTGTGCTTTTAGTTTTCCCTTTGATTTGTTTCACATATTTATTTCTGAAATTTAACAGGTATGTGTATAGACTTTTTGATTCATGTAAAGATTTACAAGGCATTTTCCCTGGCTCTTTGATAATGGATTATGGTGTTTGTGGCTCTTGGGGTAGTGCTCAGTGCAGCCCTGAACGATGGACTGAGTTTATGGGGTCTACTCCAAGTGAAGGTGCTTATTCTCCTTTCAAAACCAATTACAAACTAAGAATTGAAAGCTCAGTAGATGTTGACGGAAGAACCTATTACCCCATGAAAGCTCCATCCACTAGGTCTGTATCAGTTATGTTGTTAGTAGTACTTATTATTATGAGCTTCTTTATTTTCTATTGTAGCTCTTATTTTATATTGGGTTCGAATTCTAGATCTGTCTGTATTTTCCTATGATTTGTATAAAATCTTAATTAGCTTTTTATCTCAAATTTCAAGTTTTGTATTTTTATGTAAAGAAAAAACATTTTAAAATAGGACCTAAATAATTGGAAAGTTTTTGATATTTCATTATTTCATTCTATTCATCAAACAATTTTAATGACTTTTTTTCATTGATTGAAAAAATAATTTAAAATTTCCTTAGGTGCTCAGAACCTCCAGAAGAAGGTTTGGATTCTTGTAGTTGTAATGACTGTAAAGAAGCTTGTTCGAGCGAATTACTGGAAGCTCCAGTTCTTCCTCTCGTTTCAGAACCTTTCACCCTTTTTAACTATGATGGTTCCATTGCTATTAGTGTTATTGTATTCCTTTCATCTTTTCTTGCAATCACCTTCATCTTTTGTTGTTATAGAAATTCTAATCCATCAGGTAATTGATTTTTATTTTAAATCCTTAAGATTATAAAAGTATTTGTTTTCCAATTTTTAATATTTTACTTGACCTGGGCTTGTGAAATATAGTTGCTCGTCAGCTTTTGATGATGGTTATATTTTGACAAGCAACTATATGTTTGCCATTTTAAGGGTAACTTACCATTAAAGCGACATTTTTGTGCAGGAATTAATTCTGATAAGGAGTATGAACTGTATGATCTGACCACATTTGGCATGGAATATAGAAGCAGCCATTTAAGACAATTGTATCTAAATGAAGCGAAAAAGAAAAAAAATTGCTTACTTCATTTGTTCCAAAGTATCCAAGTGAACGCGTAAAGGAAAAACTTGCTTGTTTCATTCATTCTTATTTTATCTGATTGAAGAAGAAAACAAATTTGTGTTTAATTTATTTCAATGTGTCTCTGTTTGAATTTAGAGTAACGGTAACAGTAAACTGGCATACCCCCAAAGTAATAGATACATCTGTTGGTTCTAATCTCCCATCTGGTCCGACAGAGTCAGACCAGATCAACAAATCCGTTGACATTAATGAAATCCGATACCAAAAGGGGAGTAGTATGGATATCCTCCCGGTTCAAACCTAAACAGTCCAAGATATGTTGAGGTGAAGCCTGCTCATGGTGTCACTTAGGGCAGAGAGGATAAGTCTTACTGCCTTCAGAATATTTAAGGCCTTTTGTGTGACCACTGGCAAGTCGGGACAGGCAAGTGTTAGATACATCTGTTGTGCCTGCAAACGAGATGTTTACCTTTCCATTGCATTAATGATGAAACTAATGCTTTAATCTGATCCATTTTCAAGAAACATATCTGCAATCATATCTGGTTGCATTCCTCGTGTCTTAAACAGGAATTTTTTCTCCCAGCACGCAAAACATCACTCATAGTTAGATGTCACTCATAGTTAGATGCGGAAGATGTGTGGCCAAAAGAAAAGGTGAGAGGAGAAGGCATTAGTTCAGCATGCGCATCATCTAAAAGAAAGTCTTGTTCAGCGAAATAGAACTCAACTGATTGAATTGACTATCACTTTCTCAGCTGAATTGACTATCACTTTCTCAGCATTCTTAGTAAAAGAAAATGTTAAATCGCGTGAGTGTTGTTGAAAAAGTTGAAGCATTTAAAATCAATTTATCAATTGTCTGATATTGTAAAACAGTGATAGATTGATTTGATGCTATTTCTAACTTTTTAAAAATCGTTGTGACCCCGACTCGAGTTTTAGATATAGTTACCTAAAATGCATTATTTTTATAACTGACATTTAACTGTATACAACATAATATTAATCATATTTATACAGAGATAGCACAAAGGCTGGCATGCATCGTACTGATGCAAAGGCTGTGCCTGGATTGACGGTGAGAGGTTCAGACCCTTGTATGGCCAGGAAAGCGATTCAAAGGTTTCTATCTTTTCATGTCCATGTGCACAGTTCCTGGAGTATATGTTATGTGTGGGTGTTTTTCCCCGCACAAAGATAATTTGAGAAGTTTTTACCGATTGTTACTGCAAAGCTATGACGAACAAAATAAGATTGCTGTTTAAATAAGTCTCTTCGAATTAGATACATATTAGAATAATTCAAAGGAAGAAACCACTGATGTGCCATAAAATCAATTTGTCAGAATTAATGCTATACACTATGCACTATACCTGTTTTTCCCCTTTGATTTCAAAAGGAGCATGTTCCCAATTCATGCAGGAAAAAATTACATTTTTTACTTAACTGAATGTTCAAATTATAACCAAAACTTCTCACATCGACTGCATATTCACATCTTCTTTTAATCTCTACTTTTAAGTAATTTATTCTGTTGAAATATTATATTATGTAATTTTGCCGTAACAAATACAAAATTAGTCTCCTTTTAAGCATTCTGAAACTCGTCAAATTTGTCAATAGTATACCCCCCCCCCCTCTATACATCTTTTTTTTTTTGTTAGTGTGCATATTTGACTTTGTCTAATAATTAATTTCATTTCTATTTTAGTTGCTCAAGTGTACATTAGTCCTAGAAATAGTACTGTGTTAAACTCAGGTATAGATCTGGGTTCTCTGGAAGAAATTAAGCCACTGCGATCAAGACTAAGTAAGCTCTTTTTTTAAATTAATGCACAATAGTTAACTAGTTGTGTAGTAAACCATTAAACTTATTATTTTAATATTTGGAATAGAAAAAAACCTGCTCAAGCTTTGCCTTTAATTATCCTTATTTTGTCAATCCTAAATCAAAAGCCCTCTTAAATCTATTCTATCCATTGTAAGCAACAGCTGGTTCCTCTACAGGCTTTTTAAACAAGTAATTTTCCTGATTTCTAGATTATTTTTGAATTTAAAAGCACAGAGCAATGATCTCTGGCCTCCTGTGCAGAAATTTAGCCTATCAACATAAATATTTTCTAATTAGAAAGTAGATGGAATTATTCCTTTGTTTTTTAATAATCTTACTAGTTTCATTCTGTTCCCTCCGACTCCACTTTGCTCAGGAGCACTGTCAAATCTCGTTATCAGTGCATCTGGATTTCACAACACTCCTACCTCAAGTCACTTTTGTTTAAAGTTCTGAACTTATTGCGTATAACCTTAATGTTAAGTGGTCTGAATTTCATGATTGTTTTAAAGTGAAACTCCAGTTACAACATTACTTTAGGCTGTTTAGAAGGCTAGAATTTTCCTTTACAACTGAAATATTTTTAGTAAAATAATGAACACACCTAGAAAAGTTTATTGTAGAAATTCTGGACAAATGATAAGAGACCTATGTTATTATAGCCGATGCATGCCACCTTAAGAACGGGGAGGGGAGTGTACATAACTTCTGAGAACAAGATTTTAACCTCTTACATAGACAATAAAAAGGAATGCAATACAGATAGGTTTTAAAACTGGATGCACTTAGCTGTAGCTGGTCATTGCAAGTCTCTCAAGAGAGAAAGAGAACACATTTTGCATATTAGGTAAACAAGGAACACGCAACCTTGAAATACAGAAAATAATGAGAACGTTTTTCCATGGTCGAAAAATGGACATTGGCTGTTAGAACCTTTTGACTGATTTTTTTTATGACTGATAATCTCCTGCAATATAGCTCCTTTTTTATACTTAATCAATTTCCTATTGTTTAAAAATTATCCAGATAGTAAGCAAACTTTTATTGGAAAGTATTTTCAAATGAAGTGAAGCTTTTTTCTTATGACTCTAGCCTTTCCCGTCAGTAATTCAAAAGTAAAAACATTGAATAAAACTAATAACATCAAGTTATTAATTAATTTATTATATCTGCAATTTTATTATATTTTGTTCCACTTAAGACATCGCTTTGTTTATGATGACGTTTAGCTGACTGTCGCTATGGAGAGGTTCAATTGTGTATGTATTAAGCTTTTTAATAAATGAAGGGGCAAGTGGATAAAGGTGATATGTGACAATCTTAGTTTTACTTACTTTTTACCATGAATGAAGGTGTTAAGGTAATAATTTTTTTTTTTTTTTTGAAAACTTTTTCTAGAAATTAAAAATATTGTCAAATATCACCTTTATCCACTTGCCCTTCAAATGTTATCCACATTTATTTATTTTTTAATTGATTTCCTGGACCTTGATCTAAAGTGCCTTCTTCTGATGTTTCCTCTTCTCAACTGGCGCATATCTTTTTTATTTCTTGACTTTCATTATTACTGATCTCATCATTTTCAGATCCAGTCATTCTTTCGGAAAGAAGCAGAAGAGCCTTAGTGAAGAAAGAGCCAAGTAAACCAACAAAGTTTCAATTTGCTGGCTTATGGCTTGAAAGCTGCTTTGAAACTGGCTTTGCTTCCTGGAGTAGAGTTGTTTCAAAAAGACCAATCACAGTCATGCTTACCTCTCTTGCCATTTGTTTTGTGTTGTCCTCTGGCTTGATTTTTAACTTTGATATTACCACTAATCCTGTTGACCTTTGGGTGTCTGCTGAAAGCCAAGCTCGTCAAGATATGGAATATTTTAATTTGCACTTTGGGTATTGTATTATCTCCCTTTATTTAGA
The DNA here is from genome assembly GCA_038373865.1 of Uloborus plumipes. Classification (NCBI taxonomy): domain Eukaryota; kingdom Metazoa; phylum Arthropoda; class Arachnida; order Araneae; family Uloboridae; genus Uloborus; species Uloborus plumipes. The sequence goes on from JAXGGA010002897.1 coordinate 21,367, forward strand.
ATTGCTTTGCAATTATTTAATTTTTCTTTTCAGCAGACTGATAAGCATTAAAATGAAAATTGTTGGAATTTCTGTGCATGTGTCTTTTAATTTTCATTATTTGTCCTGTATTCTCTCCACAGTTGCTTTAAACATTATTACAAATGTGTTCGTCTCAAGTATGTACTAATTTCATTGTAACAATTCTGACCAGCCTTGAAATTTTATAGGATGTTGTTTGTTTTTATGGAGTTTTAAAATTGTATTTCAAGTATTTGTAAGCATTTTTATCTTATGCCTGTAAAAATGCATTTCAGTTAAATACCAATCATTTTTGTTCCTGCAAATTTTCCATTTCTTCTAGTATTTGAAACAGCTTTTGTAATATTTGGCAGATTTTCTTTTGTATTTTAACTTAGTTTTGGAAATTCTTGTACAATATTGTGTTACTTGTTATTGAATACAAATTAAATTTTCAAGACAAAAAACTATTAACGAAATACTAAAAAATTATATTTAGGATTTAATAATAGGGCTTACAAAGGTTTTGATGAAACCCATTTTTATGCATGCTGAAACAATGAATTCCTTGTAATTTTTTTAAGTGAAAATCCTTAAACGTACTTTTGATAGAAAGAAGACTGAATAGCCTTCAGGATTAAAAATAGACTTAGACTTGTATAGAATTTATTTATATGTCTAAGTAATATTAAAGTCAAAATAGTGGCCATAATCTAATTGCTTAAGCAAAAAATCATAAGCTTTAAAAAACACATAAAAAAATTCTAGTCAGCATTCACTTAGATCAAATTTCTTAAATAAGGGCTATGTTACCCTTGCCTTAAAATGGTTAGATGAGTTCTTAGAGAGTTTGAATCTTGAACCCTTTTAAACTATGTTATTAAGTAATGTGATAAAAGCTTCAGAAAACAAAAAGAAATATTTCAACTTTCTAAAAATATTTTAAATTTTAATTACTTGTAATCAGTTAAGTTGAGTCAGGGCTAAAGAGAGGCCATGTTAGCCTAGTCTTAAACTTATTGCCAGGACACCTTCTGGTGAGGCTTGGCTCGGAATCAGAGTAGTATAAGTTTGATAAGTTTTATTGGTGAGGCTGGAGGCGAATTATAACAGAGGAGGAATTGTTTTCCAATTTTTTTTTTTTTTTGATAATCCCCCTTTCCCAACTTTGACACTTTGCTTTGTAATTAAGAAAGTATGTTTCCTTGTGTTATAAAAAAAAACAATTAAATGTTTTGTCGTACCTGCAGAAAAAAAAAATCTTTGAGAAATAATAAAAGTATATGATGATAGTTTTTAGAGTTTAAAAAAAGCAAACACCACAGACTGTGGATCAATTTTTTGTCATTAACAGAAATAATGTATATTATAAAATCAATTTTTCTGATATGTGTGATATTTCTAAATCATGATGGTTTTGCATAAGCCTGCTTTTTGAGCCAAAATTTTGGTTGTGTGCAGGATTGAAACCTTACTTTTTCCCGAGAATTTTAATGAGAGAAAACAAAAAATACAATATTTACTGAAGTATACAAAAATGAAATATTTAGTAAATATGGCAGTTTTAGTGTAAGCAGAACAAAATAATTTTGTACTTCTTGATAAATTGTAATGAGAAGTGCATCATATATGTTCATATGTAGAAACGAATTCATACCAAATTGTATCTAAAATGAAAATCTGTTTCTTAAATGAAAATATTTAAAAATTCTCTTTTTTTTCTAATTATATATTGTTTTTAAATTTTAGGCCATTTTATCGAATTGAACAAGTTATTATAACACCAACTAAACAGGAGAGCTTTTTTCACCCTGCAGTGATAAATCATGAACTAGTTAATGTCTCATGGGGCCCAATATTTGAAAAAGAATTTCTTTTAGCGGTATGTATCATTTTAAAAGTTATTTTGATTCTGTATTTTTAGTATTGAAACATAGTTTGAACGCAGTGCTTGAAAAAAAGATATTTACTTTTGATTCTTAACAACTATGTAAAAAGAGTTAGCCAGATGTCATATACAAATCATAACATATTTGAGGTTTTGTAGTAGTAGTAAAATCTTTAAGACCAGTGAATACTTTAATCGAAAATAGTTAGAATTAACTGCTAGATTTTTTTTTCCAAAGTTTTTTTTTTTTTTTTTTTTTGTAACTTGTGGTGCCATGCAGGGTTAGTCTTCAAACATTTTGACTATTTGGTTGATTCTTACTTTGGAAATTACAAGCCAAAAATGTTACAAGAAATTTAATATCAGAGTAGATATCTCTCTCTGCAATGGCTGTTTTAAAAGAATAATGCAAACTTAGGCTTTATAAACAATAAAATCTTGCTCTGGACTGTTCTTTTCAAAATTTTCTGATCTGGTTCACTTTAGAAATTATATTTATTTCACATGCAGTAATCTCTCACTTACATGTCTGTGCCAATGGACTGTCCCAAAAAGATGAGAATGATCCATAAATGAAATATAACTTAAAAATGAAATTAAATTTATAGGTAAATGAAACGCTGAAAAATGTTGAAAAGTGGCTGCTTCATTTTGATGAATTAATTGGCTCTTGGAAAATGATGTTGACAGAATTAGAATTAAAACGAAAATTAAAAAATTTTAAACATAACATTTTTTTTTGAAGCATATCATGAAGGTAGCTTGTTCTTGTTCCATGTTTAGTGAGTTCAGTACTGTATTAAAAATGTAATACCGGTATGCAGTGTTTTTACTTCCTTTTACGTAGTAAAGGAAGTATTGTGATCGCAAAAAAAAAATCACTCAAATTTTAGTCTAAATTTTAATTTTGCTCACCCCCGAATGAATATTCAGTAGTTTTTTCGACCTGTCAGCACGTGCTTATGTACCTACCAACATATAAGCCGCCGAAAAATCCTTTTCAACCACCCCCGAGTTAATTACGACGAGTTTTCTCGTGACGTCTGTATATGTACGTGTGTGCGGATGTATGTATGTATGTGGGTCGCATAACTCAAAAACTATATGCCGTAGAAGCTTCTAGCTTGGTATGTAGGCTCTGAGGATGGTCTAGTTGTGCACCTCCCCTTGTGGTTGCATTCGAATGTTCCCAAGGGGGTGTTTTATCCCTTTGTGGGGTAAATCAGTGTTAATTTCAATGCAGACTGAAGTGATATGAATTGGCGCGACCACTCGGCGACATGTCGCCAAGCTTTTGGTCGCCAAGTGTTTGACGACAAATGTGGCGAAAAAATTATTTTTTGAATTTAGGTTCAACTTGGCGCTATTGGCGATATTTTGTGAAAAATTTACTGAATGATCTTAAAATCAGCAATATTTAGAAAATTAACCATTGTGAAATATTTTTTGCATTGTTTCGTGGCAGATTAGGGGAGTAAATATTTGAATTGTTACCTTGCTCACTCCAAGCACTTTTTTAACACTTAAGGCAACTACTACGAAATTTACACGTAAAAGGAAGTAGTGTGGGGTCCATACCAGATTTTTTAAAACGTCATACCAGAATACCAGTGTTAGTACAGGTATTAGAAATTTCTCGAAAAACAATTTTTAAAAAAAGTATTGTTTTGTTGACATTGTTTCATTGCCATATTTCACAATATTGAGGACATTAATTATGAAAATTTATTGGGATCAAATATAAAATAAAGGAACAACTTATAATAAAAAATCAATTGTAGTGAGAAACACATTGCATCTACTTAATTGTCACTAAGCATGGAATTGATGATGATGATGATGTCGTGTCTACGGATTGTGTTAAATATTGTCGAAGGTCCGAAGGACCGTAGCCGCTAACTTCGGTGCCTAAGGACTGTAAAGGGTCTCTTGCAGGAGATCTCTATCTGGTAGCAAACCAAGTTTCAAGATCGCTGCAGTAATGCTTGGGCGTTCGAAGATGTGTCTTGGTGTGAGTTGGGTGTCTGGGCAGTTCCTGCAGCAAGGATAAGTCCTTGTCCCGTCAGGAAACATTTTCATTCCTTTATAATGTTCTGTTCTGAGACGGCGATTGTGGTCGTAATATTTCTAGGAACGTCGAAGTCGGTTATCAATGGTTTCTTTAAGGCCTGGTTTAAAATTCTGCATCTTGCCACTGCATTCGCATCTGCAAGTGTGATGGTGGAGAGAGGTTGGTTAAGTCTACGTGCCTCTTTGGCCAGGGCGTCCACGCACTCATTTCCCTCGATACCCACATGTGCGGGTATCAACTGCAACACGCAAGATTTCCCTTTGCGGTGCATCTGATCGAGCAAGTTGTTTATAGTGGTGGTGATGTTAGTTTCTCCATTTCGGATGGCCTCAAGGGCTGGTTTAGAGTCCGAGAAGACAACCAGTCCCTCAGCAAGATCCATAGCTTGAGAATTATTTAGGAAATGAGTTATAGCTTCCTTGATCACCACGAGTTCACTGGTGAAATTAGAGGAAATAAATTAATGGAATTAATTTTAGATTATAAATTTCATATAGTTCCTATTTTCTGCAGCAAGATATTCACTAAAACTTCGTATTAGTTCATAAGCCTTGTAGCAGTGGCAAATGCAAAAAAAGTTAGTTTTTTAAGAAAACAAGCACTTTTGAGGAAAGCAAAGAACACAAGATTATTTTTCCTTAGCAAAACTTGAGTTATTTTTTAATTTTTCTTTATTGAACTCAATAATAATAATAATAATACATTTGCTTAAAACTATTATATACTTATATGAACATGCTTATTTTAGGCCCTTGAACTTCAGATGAAAATTGAAAATATCACTGGATCAAATGATGAATTAAAGGTTCACTTAAAAGATATCTGCTTATCGCCTTTGAAACCTCTGAACTCAGAATGCATTATCCAAAGTTTATTTGCTTTTTACCAAAATAATGCTACGCTCTTTCAAGATACAACTGCCTACCTTTCACATTTTAAAATATGTTCCATGTAAGTATGTCACAAAATTGTATTTTTCGTACCATATGTGTATTTGGTGCAAGAACGGAACTGCTTAAATATATAACAATTAATTACACATCAATAATGTTATACTGTCCTGTATTAAAATGTCATTGATGTTGATTCATATGGTAATATTGAATATAAAGACAAAATCTTCAAAAATGTATTTTTAAAACTACTGTATATATATATATATATATATGTATATGTATATTTGTAAATACTGAACATTTTTAAAAAGTGAAATAGTCTAGTTTTTACACCATAGTCTTCAGTTGAAAAGACATTGAATAAAAAATTAGCAGGACCGACTCCTGGGTTAAAATAAACGTCTCACCTTGCATCATCCTCGACAACACTGCTGCTTGACACTCTAAAAGTATTAACTAACTTTTTTTATTTAGATCTCCACAAGATCCCAAATGCTTTGCACTTTATGGTGGGCCTCTTGATTCTACAGAAGTAGTAATAGGAGGATTTAAAAATAATTCTTATGATACAGCACAAGCACTTGTTATCACAATTCCTCTTCCAAACTATTACAATTCTGAAGAAAACTTGCCATCAAAACTTTGGGAAGCAGAGTAAGTAATCAAAATAAGTTCTCTTAAAATGTATATATATTTTTTTCTACTTTCATTATCAGCATTAGAAAGTATATTGTGTATATTCGTTGCTGTTCATATGTTTTTCAGTTTTTTAGAAAATAAATATTTTGTATTTCATTTTGCAGGTTTATAAACTTTCTGGAAAATTATTCACATCCTTTATTAGAAGTGGCTTTTAAAGCTGAGGTATATTTTTGAAAACTTATTTATGTGGTTAAAAGTTCAATATTGAGTTGATATATGTGTGTTGCTTATTTTTTTAGTTATTCATTTATTCTGTTTTTTAGCTTTTTGTACTAAAGCTTTGAGTGAAGAATATTCTCATGAATATATTCTCTAAAAATAAAATTTTATGAAAACATTTTTCTGCAAATAAAATGAGCCAACTGAGCCTGTTTTGTAAAAGTTTGTGCCAAAAGTTAAACAGTTATAAGAAATGACAATATTGATTTTTTACAACACTGTCCAGTGCTAAGCTAAGAATAAACGGTTGGAAATATGAAAAATAGTGAAATTTTTTTTACTGATTATTTGATAATCCACCTGAAAATTAATATGTGCGCTATGTACCTCTATGCATATGCATGTATGTAGTACTTTTGCATTAAAAATGTTTGATAATGAACACTTGCCTTTTAGAAATTATTATAGCTTTTATATTTAGTTATGTCATTAGAAGTTATAATTAATGTTTTTTTTTAAATTATTATTTTTTTGATAAAAGGAAATTTGATTGTATTTATCTTAAAAAATAAAACTTTTATATTGAATCAAAGAGAGAAAGAAAGCTCATGTGCAAAATATTTTTCAGAGATCAATACAGGATGAAATAGAACGAGGAAGTAATTCCGATATTTTGACTGTAGCAATTAGTTACTTACTCATGTTTCTCTACATCACAGTTTCTCTTGGAGAATTTCATGGATGCAAAACTTTATTGGTAACTTTTATTGTTGTTAACGTTTTCTTAGTATTTTGATTACTTATTGTTAATCTTTACTTTACCCCTTGAAAAAGGTTTATTCATTGAAAAACATTTTTATTGAGCTTAGATATTAATTATCCTGTATTTTTGTAAAAATATAGGATAATTAATTTAGTGTATGTCTGATTACTTGCTTTTGTTTTCATTATCATTCTACAAAAGTACCATCAGTTAGAATAGCTTTGAATCAAAAAAGGGATAACTTAATACCTCTCTATACTTTTTAACGCATTTAACTTCAAAAGGGGATGTAGAAATCTGTGCTTCATTCTGCTTGGCAAAATTATAACATCAGTTGCCTATTAATCAAGTTGCCAGTGTGTTGCATCTATTGTCTACTTTTTCTTCTTCAAAATAAGTTTGCAACACTATGCACATATAATTAAATGATCGGATCATTCTGAAGTTGCTGTTTGAAAGCTATTCTTGGGTACTTGTATAAAGTTGTTAAACTCTCTCATCCTGTATTGTAATATTCTATGAAATATAATAAGTTGTAAAAAAATTTTCATGCTATGAAAAAAGTGGGAGTTTTCCAACATTTAAAATGTGATGCATCGCCAAAATGTCCCGAGTCCATTGATACTAAAATCACTTGAAATACTCCTAATATACTGGAACTTTTATTGAAATATTGGAAAAATTTTACGGTATATTTCCTGTCAACTGGGATGATTTTGACCTTTTGTAGATAACATTGAACAAAACAAAATATATTGTCAAAACCAATCGATCCTCAAATATTCTTACCTGCCCAGATTTTTAGTAACTTGTTTGATTGGAATCTACTCTATTGTATTCCAATATATCTGTAGCACTTAGTATTAGTAAAAAAAATGTACCTGTATATGTAAGTTCTTGTTTAAGGTCAAATTAAGAAAATTGCTGAACAGTACAAAATTCTTCCAAACGTGGAAAGCATATAATTGAATATGATTATCCCCTTTATTAATCTTTTAAAACCGTTTTATGTTATTGTATTAGTTAAACATTTGGTTTCATTAAGTATTTGGCACCCCTGATTTTATTACTGCAAAATAATGTCACATAATACAAGGTTTGTCAGGAAAGTACATATAAAAATTGAATAACAACTTTATTTTTCAATTATTCCGGTGTTATAACATGATCTCCTTCAAAGTACTCTCCCTGAGACAAAATGTACTTTTGCCAACGCTGTTTCCACTGTTAAAAACATTGCTGAAAGTGTTCAGTTGTGATGCTGTTCAGTTGCCTTGTCGTTTCTGCTTTGATGGCTTCCACATCTCCCAAGTGCCGCCCCCGAAGCACCATTTTGCATTTCGGGTACGAGAAGAAGTCACAAGGGGCTAAATCGGGTGAATAAGGCGGGTTCTCAGTCACGGTGATTGAGCTTCGGGCTAAAAACTCACGCACAACGAGTGACATGTGTGCGGGGGCATTGTCGTGATGAAGGATCCACCTGCCCCCTTGAACCAGATCTGGTCGAACTTAGCCAGACTGGCCAAGCTTTGCAAGAAATTTGATGTTGATGCGCTGCTCCTCAATCCCTTCATGCTGACGCGGTTTGAAAAAAGGGTTACCTTCAACCAGCAACCACATACTCAAATTTACACGTAGAGCGTTCTAACTTGAACTGAGGGTTGATAGGATTGTCTATAACAGTAATGCAACCTGCCGGTGCTGCCAATTGATAAATAAGGTTTTTATTCAACTTTTATACGTATTTTCCGGACAAACCTCGTATCTGCATTTTACCTACTTCCTCTGCAACCCTCCCCCCTCCCTCATCTAGGGACGTCATTTCAAGTTTTCTAGGGGGAAAAGGGTTAAAACACAATGCAATCTCATCGGAAAACATAAAAAACCACGCCCGCTTATATGCAAATACGTTGATTTCTCAAAGCCGGGGGGAAGGGAATTTACCGCCCCTGCCCCCCTAAATGACGGGCCTGCCCCCACCAGTAAATCTGCATTTAGGGAAGCAGGTATGCCCTTGCATTGATCTACAAAGTTGGTTATTTTCATGATTTTTTAATTTATAGCTCCTGATTTATTCACTAAAATATTTTTTTTCTGTTTTTGTATTGATTCATTAAACAAAGCCACATGTCTAGAACTGAATGTACATAGTGAAATATTTTCTCTCTGTATTGCTTTTTAATTTGATTTTATAATAGATAAATTTGTCTTTGTTTTGTTAGGTTGAATCAAAATTTACTTTAGGATTTTTTGGTGTTCTTATTGTACTCATTTCTGTTGTATCATCATTGGGATTATTTTCTTTCATTGGTGTACCAGCAACTTTGATCATTATTGAAGTGATACCTTTCCTTGTTCTGGCTGTTGGTGTTGATAACATTTTTATTCTTGTACAAGCATTTCAAGTAAGTAACTCAATATATGCTTCATTACTTAATTCCCTTAAAGATTACTTTGGGGCTATGAAAAATTATCTTTGAAAATTACTTAATAAAATCATTTTTTTTACTAAAAATGCTTATATCAAGTTTCATTTTCTGAAATACCCGTTTCCATTTTTTTAGGAAAAAGTTTGGTCGAGGAAGTAAATCTTTCTTTAGAAAAATGAATAAAAATAAATAAATGACTGAATAAAAAAAGTAAAAATTAATTTGAATTTGACCTCTCAAATTCAAATTTATGTTTTTTTTTTTTTTTTTTTTTTTTTTGCAATGACAAATTGTGATAAGTGTGGTGTATGTCCAAAAAAAAAACACAACCCAACTTTTCTCGAAAGCCTTAAAGTTCTTTTGGCTCAGTGAATAAAGTACTGAGTTACCATAACAAAGTTCCCTGGTTCAAACCCCGCCGTAAAAATGCATCCATGCGCCACATATTAGTTTCCCGAGCAACTTAACTGAAAGAGCAGTATTGTCTCGCAAATGCCGGTGAGCAAGTTTTGGAAGGTGATGATGACCTGGGAGGCAATTCGTTGCCAGGCTGTCAATTTAAAAGACAGACTACACTATATTCGAGGTCCAAAATGAAAACATATAGCAATTTGTCATTGGTAAAATGAATAGTGTTTTATTGCACAAAGCTAACAGATAACTGATACACGTACTTTTTGTTAAATGTCTTTTCATCCATAAGCTCACTTTCTTTGCACTGAAAAAGCGTTCCTTGTAGCACCAATAACAATGTATGCAATAATCTGCTAGTTTTGTGCAATAAAACCTTATTTTAAATTTTGCAATCATTTGAGATTAAAGGTTTTATTTTTTCAGTAGTACAAAATATGTAGAAATGTTAAAGTAATTATCATTTCTAATTCTATGTAAAAAAAATCTGGTATGGACCCCACACTACTTCCTTTTACGTGTTAATTTCTTAGCAGTTGCCTTAAGTGTTAAAAAAAAGTGCTTGGAGTGAGCAAGGTAACAATTCAAATATTTGCTCCCCTAATCTGTCACGAAACAATGCAGAAAATATTTTCAATGGTTAATTTTCTAAATATTGCTGATTTTAATATCATTCAGTGAATTTTTCGCAAAACATCGCCAATAGCGCCAAGTTGAACCCAAATTCAAAAAAATAATTTTTTCGCCAAATTTGTCGCCAACTTGGTGTCAAACACTTGGCGACCAAAAGCTTGGCGACATATCGCCAAGTGGTCGCGCCAATTCATATCACTTGAGTCTGCATTGAAATTAACACTGATTTACCCCAAAAAAGCGGTAAAACACCCCCTTGGGAACATTCGAATGCAACCACAAGGGGAGGTGCACAACTAGACCATCCTCGGAGCTTACATACCAAGCTAGAAGTTTCTAAGGCATATAATTTTTGAGTTATGCGAGACATATACGCACATCTGTACATACAGACGTCACGAGAAAACTCGTCGTAATTAACTCGGGGGTGGTTGAAAAGGATTTTTCAGCTGCTTATATGTTGGTAGGTACATATGCACGTGCTGACAGGTCGAAAAAACTACTGAACATTCATTCGGGGGTGAGCAAAATCAAAATTTTGACTCAAATTTGAGTGATTTTTTTTCGCGATCACAATACTTCCTTTACTACATAAAAGGAAGTAAAAAAAGATAAGTACAGCTATTAACAAATTTTAGCTTTTGAAGAAGTTTTTTGAATGTTGCTTTCATCAAAAGTGTGTACTTAATTCATACAGTTTGTATAATTTATGAATAACACGTATAAAATGTTGATGTCTATTACTCTAAAATATGGTTGATTCCAATGTGCATCAGTTATTTGTTTGTATTTTATAACTTCCTAAAAATAATTAAATCTCCTATGCATGAAGTCTTAATATTTCCTTAGGAGAATGTAGTCTTAAATTGTCCTTATGTTTTGTTTAGAGAGAAGATTGGAAGACAGGTCAAACCTTAGAGGATAAAATTAGCTATATTGTTGGAAAAGTAGCTCCTAGCATGCTGTTATCTAGTTTTTCAATGTCTAGCTGTTTTTTTATAGGTAAATGTTTTAGAACTAGCTTTTATATAGAAGTCTGAGCTGTATTTATAGTTGAATAATTGTTTATGAACCTTTTCTTGTCATATGCATCATGTTTTAAAAATGTATTTTTGTATATAATTTTTATGTGCCTGATTCTGCTTAATTGTTAGTTTTTTTTACCATTGTTATTATTTTGTAATGTGTCAAAGGCTTTATAGAGCAATTGACTATGTTTTACTTATTTGTTCTTATAATCTTTTATCATTTGAATTCTGAATGCTTATTATCTCTTGCAACTCTGTATGTTTTATTAAGCACTTGATTGTATCTGTAGGTATATTTATTTACAGTTATATGTTTCCTAAATTGTTATGAAATTATATTAATCATCCAAAATAACTTAACTAATTCTCAAAATAAGGCATTGTTCTTTTAAGTTATTTGTTTCTTAATATTAATCATGTGTAGTTTTGATGTCCTGAGTTTAATTGTCCCAATAACTTTTGTACTTTATAGGTTGTGAAAATTGATTTATTTTTTACAGGTGCTTTGACAGAGATGCCTGCAGTTCGTTTGTTTGCTTTGTATGCTGGAGTTGCTTTGCTAGTCAATTTTTTCCTGCAAATGACATGCTTCCTAGGGCTTTTTATCTTAGATTCTCGTCGACAAGAGGCGAGTTTATGTTGGTTTCTTTTTTTTTTTTTTTTTTAATGTTATTTCTTATTCTTTCAATCATGATTGTTGACTGTGTTGAAAACTAGAAATAATCTCTTGGCAAATTTTTTAATAGTTGCACCTCTTTGACAAAGAAGACATTAGAGTATTCTAAAGAGAAAAAAAAATATTATACACAGCTTCATGTAATTAATTTTACCCTTCTAAATCAACTTCGTAAGTTTTGGTTGTCTTAAGGACATTAACTTGTTGAAATGCATTCAAAGGAGATAATTAGGGACCATTCATAGACCACCGAATTTAGACTGAAAAGGTGAAGTTATAATTACATACTTCAAGGGTTGTAGGTATAAACTAGAATAAAAGAGAGCCCGAGGATATGTAATTCAAATCATTAGTAAGTAGGATGAAAGAGTTTAGTTCCTTGGTTTTCATTCCAATAGATAGGATTTGATGTTATATATTGCACTTGTTAATTGTATTTAGCTAGTTTTTAACAATAGTATATTATTATGTTATTAGAAAGAGACTTTTCCTGGAATCTTAACCCATTATGATTGATTAACGGTTTTCAAGAAAGCACTTCATCTTCATAGAAAAGTTTTTGCCACGCAAAAACACTACATTCTGTAATCAGGCAGCTCGTAATGTTTCCTTCATTTATTTAGCTTTTTTTTTCATTCTTTCTGTGTTAATCTGTTAATCAAATTTTTAAATTATTCAAAAAACATGAATAATTTTTTTCTTGATGTTAGCTGTGAAATTTTAAGCAACAACTGTGTTACTTATGAGGCTCTTTTTCTTTCACTAATTATATATTTAAAAAAAATTTTAATTCAATTCAATATATTTAAAAATTATAAAATATCTCCTTCTCTTTTTTCTTGTTTGCTATTTTTTTTTTCATATTTTTTTTCATAAGAAGGCTATGTTTTAATTGTAAAATAGTGACTTGTGATTAATTTTTCCAATATAATAGTGACTTTCTTTCTTAAATTTCACTTGCTCACTTTTTAGAGCATAAAACTTGTTTAAAGTCCTGCAATTTCAAACTTCATTATATTCATGTTTGCAAATCAGTCGGTGTTATAGCTATAGTTTCTTGCAGAAGTTTAGAAATTAAACATGTCATGCAATATAAATTACAAGTATAAATTGAATGTGAAAACTAGCAGTTTCCTTATACCCTATATATAGTCACAAACATGTCTCTGAAAATCAAAATGTGTCCAACGCATTGATTTTCATTTATTTGTTTTTGTACCATTGGATATTTATACTTATGAAGAAAAAGTAAGTACATGTACTTCATATTTCTGTTTTGTCTTCCAGAATAATAGACTGGATGCTTGTTGCTGTTTTACTGCATCAAAAAAATTCACCAGCACATCTTTCAAGGAAGGGCTAATGTTCAAAACAATCAAGAACCTATATGCACCATTTCTTATGCAAAATTTTGTTAGGTACCTTGTGGTAAGATTAAATTTAATTTATCTCAGTTCAAAGTACACTTTTTTTCTCCGTTTAAAGTACATTATGTGTATCTTGGTTATAGTGTCTAATAAAATTGATGAGTTCATATAGCACGATTTAAGTAACAGTTTTTATATTTATTATTATTAAGTTCCTATGGGAAGCTCAATTTTACCAAGATATATTTTTTAATTTAACATTTGCAAAGATTTATTGTGATTAGAATTAAAATCTTACACTTGGTTAATTTCATCCATAAATTTAATTTGTTGCAATTTCAATTCAACAAAATTATTTTTTTTTAAAAGTTCAACAGCTCTTGCTTCGGATTATCAAGTTATTTCTAAAGTTTCTTCTAAGCATCGTTTATGATGCCTAAATAGTTTTGCTATGTGAACTCTCCACACTTTAATCTTATCTTATATAACTATGTCCTGATACCAAGTTTCTGGCTAGAGTACCATTGCAATGTCGTGCATAGCATTGCTAAAAAAACTTTATAACTTTTATAGAAGTGGATGGAATTGAGTTTTTTAAATTTAGTCTTTGCATCATAATGAAATAATTGATACTTGTTTCAAGTCTGACAAAACATTTTGCCTGAAGTACCAGTGAGTTGTATTGCATAGAATAACAAAGCATAGAAAACATAATGAGTAGTTTTGAAGAAGTGAATGGAAGCATGTTTTTTTTAAGTTTAGTTTTAGCGTCATAATAAAATGATTGATACATGTTTCAAGTCTAGTGAACTGATGTTGTGATACCAAGTTTCTACCCTGAGTACCATTGCATTGTCCTACATTTATCGCATGTGAGCTGCATTAGTAGTTCTACTCTACAGTTGCTTTGTGCATTCTAATGTTAGAAGTTAACCAGCAGTTTAGTCCTGAGAAAAAAAAGTCGAGGTGTTTACAGACAGTAACAAAAGTTACTAAAATCACTAGCGGAGTGAGGGAGGGTTTCTTCTATTAAAATTTAACTGTGGAGAGAAACAACCTTGTCCTCCCATTCGGAAGTACACCACTAAAATTAACATTGATTTACAACATGTTTTTTAAAAAGAAGGACTGGTAGGTTTAAGAAAAAGTTTAAGTTAAAAATAATTCGGTACTTTAAAATGAAAAAAACTTATGGTACTAAAGAAATTGAAGAAAAAATAATGTGATTCTGATTCTCATCGGTGCAAATGCAACCAGAAACCATTGATTGTAACTTTTTGGAAGAAGAACAGAAAAGCTCTAGCACAGCTACAGAAGTTTTTTTGATTAATACAACAAACTTTTATTCCAACTTGAAAGCTTAAAAGCATCAAGAGTGTGTAAAGACAGTAATTCAAATAATTTTGATCTAAAGAGTTAGGCTGAGATGATGGAAGGAAAGCATTTGAAACAAAATACGTTTATTCATAAATATAACGCATGGTTAAAATTTCATAAAAAAAATTCTGGTTAAAACTTACTTAAAAGTGATGCTAAATGAATCTAAAGGATACTAACCGTAAAAAAAAATTTCTACGAGTAAAAAAGAAAACATAAAATAATCAGCAAATCTCTAATCTCTAAAAGTAGTTGGTTACTGGAAAGTCGACATGTTACAATCTCAGCACCTTCTTTTTTTTCTCAATACATGTATTTTATGTATATAGAATGTTATATTTATAGTTTTACTGACGTAAAGTGAGCTATGTCAGGAGCATGTATACTTGTTTTGTATTTGTATACTTATGCCTTTTATGTGTAGCATAGTAAAATGCTGTTTTTTCCCCACCTTAGATTGTAGTGTTCCTTTTTTGGCTTTGCTCATCTGCAGCTGTTTTGCCAAAAATTGAGGTTGGATTTGATCAAAAGCTTTCAGTACCAGAGGTAGGTTTTTACAAAATAAATTTTTACTTTCTAAAAAATCCATTGAACATGTTTTTAAAGATATGTTGTATTATTATAAGTTAAAACTTTATTGAGTATCAAAAGTTATCAATTTCTTAGTAGAAGTTTGCAAACCCAATGCAAATTTGATCAGAAAAAAAAAAAAAAAAAAACAACATGCCTACTGAAATGTAATTACATTGATTTCTTAAAGTCTGACAGGCCTATGTTATGCTGATATTAGTTTTGTTCCATATTATAAAGTCACTGAAATCTGTACATTAACTATTTGATTAAAGCTTAAGTATAGTGTTCTTACAGTGCATTAAAGCATAAGTATAGTATTCTTATAGTGCATTAAAGAATAAGTATAGTATTCTTACAGTGCATTTTATGCCTTAAGTGTTTGTAGTAGAAAAAATACTACTTATTATTTGAATGCTAGAATTCTATGATTTATAAAAAAGAAAAAAAAAGCTATTATTATTTAGAAAATGCAGGAGTGTTAACTATCATCATTTGCTTGATGCCATTTTAACTACATGCTTTTTATTTTTCTTTTCAATTGATTTTGCATGCATACTGCAGACATGATTTATAACGACAAGACAAATTCTTTATTGTTGGAACGTTATTGTATTTAAATTCATTTTTTTTAATTTTATTATTATTTGTGTGTTTTGCTCATTTATTAATTTATTTTTAATTTTTGTGAATATTTCTTCTAATTTTATTTAAAAATATGACCTTGCATTGAAAATTCATTCAAAGAATTAAAAAAAATTGCGTGACATATAATTTATTTCTGTATTTTATCACTTTTAATAGGATTCTTATATGCTTAAATACTTTGATTACTTGGAAAAGTATTTATCTGTTGGGCCACCTGTATATTTTGTGATAAAGGATGGTTATAATTATTCAGATTCAAAAGCTCAAAATCTAATTTGTTCTTCTCGGAAGTCCTGCAAAGCTGATTCTTTGACAATGCAGCTTGGTCGAATGACAATGGTGAAAAATAGGTAATTGATTTTGTTATTTCCAATAATAAGTTATGTTTTGGTGTCTTTGTGATCTGGTTTTGAAAATTATTCATTTCTTTTCTTGGGGAAAAAATGAAAATGTTAAGAAAAAAAATTTGTTTTCCAAAAAATTTGTTTGTTTGAAAAAATATTTGTTTGACCAGCAAAATTAAAACACAATGCATACAAAGACAAAACTCTTGGTTGTACAAATAACTCTGAGTATATTAATAACTATTACAAATACTTCATCTTCACACTTCAAAGTGCTGTCTATGCAGTTTTATCTTATAACATACAGTTGTTGCTGATTTTGGGGATTACGTTGGTGTGAAGAGATGTGGTTGAGTGCTTGAGGAACTGAAAATAGTTTTGGACATTAACTAGTTTAATTTTTCAAATTATTAAAAATTTTAGAAACTTATATCAATCTTTAATAATCATTAAAGGAAAAAAATCATTGGAGGTATTGCGAAAATATATAACTTAATATTAAAATCTATTGATGGTGTCACTTGTCACAGCAGCTAAAGAAATCATTGAAACATCATGACGTAAAAAAATAGGGATGGAATTCAACAATTGCTTGGCTTAGTTTGTTTATTTATGTTGAAATAAGGCAATAATGTGACAAGGCTGGCAGAAGAACAGAGCTGACTTTCTATTTAGCCTGATAATAAGGACATTAATTTCCAACTGACTTATGTTGCATGCAATATACTGCCAACTGCTTAATAACTTCGTTGGCCACATTTTTTAGTTGGGCTTTTTTCATTATTTATCTATTACTGTGCAATATTACCCTTTATTGATAGCCAATGCTATAATTGAAGGATAAATGCATCCCCCCAGAATATTTTGTTTTTTATAGTAAAATCAATGAGAATATACAAATACAAATACAAATACAAATGTGGCGACCAGCAACAGGCTCTGGGCCCAACTTGGCTGATCCTAGTCAAATTAAAGACCCCAATGAAGATCAATGGCCCTCTTAAAGCCATCTACTCCATTGCTCTTTACCGCCTCTTCCAGTAAGCTGTTCCAAGTTCACACTACCCTGCTAAAATAGTAATTTTTTCGAATTTCAAGATTAGCCTGAGATTTAAACAGCTTAAAACAATGACCCCTTGTCCTGCTTTCCGTGCGAAAATCTAACCCCGTAACATCATTCATTTTAATAAATTTAAACAACTGAATCATGTCCCCTCTGGCTCTCCTTCGCTCAAGACTATACATAT
Organism: Uloborus plumipes; assembly: GCA_038373865.1. NCBI lineage: Eukaryota > Metazoa > Arthropoda > Arachnida > Araneae > Uloboridae > Uloborus > Uloborus plumipes. Next base: position 38,576 of record JAXGGA010002897.1, read on the forward strand.
TAAGCATTCTAAGTCTGGAATCATAGTCTAAATTAGAAAACCCATTTACTAACCTTGTAGCCCTTCTTTGTACCCTTTCCAATAAATTAATGTCTTTCTTCAGATAAGGAGACCAAAACTGAACAGCATACTCCAAATGAGGTCTTACCAAACTTCTATATAGAGGCAGAAGAACCTTCTTAGATTTGTTTGAAATAGATCTATTAATAAACCCAAGCATCCTATTGGCTTTGTTAATATAAATCTAATATAATGTAGATTGGCCTGAAAGCTAAGCTTTCTTTCGGTAAGTTCTCCTAAACACCAAGATGAATTCCCCTAAATATATATTTCTTTTAATTACAGCATTGTTAATAATAATTTAATTTAATAAAACTTGGATATAGGCACCACTAATTGCTTGTACTAATTACCAAACCCATGTATTATTTTTCAGTTTCTAAACAAGTTTTGATAACTACTTTGGTTTCATTCTGTCAGTTATTTTTCTATTATTTATTAAATTTCACAAATTAAATTTTTGAAAGTTTGTGGCAAACTTGTATTTGATTTGTAACACCAATTAAAAATCACTGATAATATGTTGACTGTTTTATTTTATTGTAGTGCTTCTTCATTTTTGTTGCATTAATTCGTTATTATTATTTTAGAACTTACATTGCTTTGCAACCAATGTCATGGCTTGATAACTATTATGAGTATCTTCAGTCAGATTCTTGTTGCTATATTTTCAAAAGTAATGGAACTCATTGCCCTTCTTATTTTGCTCATGAACACAAAGGTTTGTTTGTTTTTTCGTTGAGTTAAATGATTTTCTACTACACTGCTATGCAAAAGTTTAGACAAACTGCAAATATATGAATAAAAAGAAAACTATTCAGCGAAATGCTTTCTAATTTTTACTGCAGGTATACGATATGGTCCCAAATACATGTCTGGAGTTTTTAAAAAAAAGACTGTAACGAAAATCGGAAATTACAAAAGGCTTTTTTTTTTGCTGTTTCAAAACTTTAGACAAAAGCCAAACTTTATGCAAATACCTCTTAAAATGTGATTGGTGGAGGAAAGGCGGGACTTTATTATTCGAAAATAAAGTGCAGAGATTACTGAATAAATAATCAATATCCCAAAAACTCTAAGTTTCCCAAAATTATCCCAAAAACTCTATGTGTGTAAAGAAGATGAGAAAGTTTCGAAGCCGAAATTTGAAAATGAACCTATTTTATTATTTTTTTGTCTTTCAAATCGGCTCTAGTATGGTAGTACATTGTTTTTTACTTTGTGGAGAGCAAATTCATACGCGCGTATTGATAAAAAAGGCCAAGAAAAATTATATTTCGTAAGGATGAAAGAATTGAAAAAATTGCCTTAAGCTGGCGATTTGTAGCTTAATCCTACAAAACTTCAACTTGGGTCAAAAACAGCACGTGACAGCATAAGTAGATGAACAACTGAATTGGAATGCATAAAAAAAAAAAAAAAAAAAAAAAAATTGTGCTTGAGCCTTTTCAGACAGAGTGTCCCAAATAAGCCAGATTTTAATGGTAAAAGCAGCACAGCGTATGATCATTGGATCTTTTCTCAAGTCCCGCTAATAGAATTATAATCCATCTAGACCATCTCAATTTTAATAATAATTATCAAAGAAAGTACCATTAATTTTTTAACATTTTAACATTAATTTTTTAGTCCCCCCCCCCCCATGATGAAAGGCTCAAGCACATTTTTTTTTTTTTTATGCATTGCGATTCAGTTGTTCATCTACTTATGCTGTCACGTGCTGTTTTTGACCCAAGTTGAAGTTTTGTAGGATTAAGCTTCAAATCGTCAGTTTAAGGCAATTTTTTCAATTCTTTCCTCCTTAAGAAATATAATTTTTCTTGGCCTTTTTTATCAATACGCATGTCTGATTTGCTCTCCACGAAGTAAAAAACAATGTACTGCCTTACTAGAGCCAATTTAAAAGACAAAAAATTAATAAAGTAGGGTCATTTTCAAATTTTGGCTTCGAAATTCTCTCATCTTCTTTACACGAGAACTACAGAGGTTTTGGGATTTTGATTATTCATTCATCAATCTCTGCCCTTTATATTCGAATAATAAAGTCCTGCCTTTCCTCCACCATTCACATTTTTAGAGATATTTGCATAAAATCTGACTTTTGTCTAAACTTTTGAAACAGCAAAAAAAAAAAAAAAAGTCTTTTGAAATTTCCGATTTTCGTTTCTGTTATATTTTTAAAAACTCCAGACATGTATTTGGGACCATATTGTGTACCTGCAGTAGAAATTTGAAAGCATTTCTCTGAATAGTTTTCTTTTTATTCATATATTTGCATTTTGTCTGAACTTTTGCATCACAGTGTATAACTATAAGTGTGGATCATGTTTATTCTTTTAAACATTTCACAGGTTTATGTAAATCATGCCAAGCTAAAGATCCATCATCTTTAAAAGAACAAGACTTCATACAAAGACTGCATTATTTCCTTGCTGACTCGCCATGGGAACGATGTCCAAAAGCGTAATTATTTTATTTATTTCTGAATTTTACTAATCAGGGATAAAATTTTTATATTTAATGAAAACCGCAGTTATAAAAACAAAGGCATGTTACACATATTAAATTTAAAGCTGAATACAAAAACTTAAATTTACAAGTTGCTTTATTTCAAGCTCATAGAATCATGGCAATCATGTACTGTACACGTGTTTTGATAATTATATGTTGTTCTTAAAATTTCAATCCTTTTCCATCCTGAAACTACTTTAATTACTATAAAAAATGTAACTCATTTTAGCTTATCCTACTTTAAATCTATTTTGTTCTTTATTTTAATTGTCTATATATTATTATCAGGGGTGATTGTGTTCCGGTATTTTACCGGATTTCCGGTATTTTCATGATCGATTATGGTATTTTCGTGCTCAAAAATACCGGAAATAAAATATTTTTAATTATGCTTTTGTCTTCCCACCTTCGGTATTTTTTTTATTCTTCGAATTTTCGGTGATTTTCCGATAATTACTAATAATATTCATCGAACAAAAATGTTAAGATGCCATTCTATTTTTTTTTGACTAAAAACTATTTGAAACTATTCGAATGTATGAAATGTGTCTTGTTTGTTTATGAAAGGCAATTTATTAAGAAATATGTATAATTATAAAATTAGGTGTGTTTAAATAATAAGGGCCTTGGTTTTTTGAAAAAAGCACCCCCCCCCCCACACACACACATTTTCTCTTCAAAACTTTCAGGTATTTTTTCATGAACTCACAATCACCCCTGTATTATTTAAAATTTTAGTAGCATTGCTTTTTAAATCTTCTTGTAGTAGAATAAATGTAGAAATAAGCTACAAGCTGATGCATTGAAATACAGCTTTTAATGAATAAAACAAGTATTTTGTTTATAATTACTTCTTGTTATATTTATCTACAAAGTTTCGATTGACTTTGAAGATTAGAACAGTTTTTTGAAAGCTGCATTTGGGATTGAGGTTTCAATTATTTTGTATCTTGTAAATATTTCTGTCATTTTGAAAGTTAGAATTTTATTTTAATCGAAGCTAATTTAAATTAGCTTATTTTTATTTTTCATAGTAGAATTAGTTTATATTTTTGATTACATTTAAGTTCTATTATCGTTTATTTAAACTATTTGTTTCAATTTATAATCTCATCTAAAGTACATTGGAACCTCGGTAACTCAACCCCCCAAGAGACCACAAAAATATGTTGAGTTAAGCAGGTGTCAACTTACCGAGGTTCCGTAGTTTCAATTCTTAAAGTGTTTTCTGTATCGCTTTTTTTCTTGTGCTTACCATCCACATTATGAAAATTATTTCCTGTAAATGATTTTTCTTTTCTTTCTTCCTTCTTTTTTTTTGAAAAGTACATGATAAAGTAATTAGAACAACTTTGAATTCCTCATTAGAAATAAATCCCTAAGTTTTAAAAAGAGATAATAGCTCCTTGTCTATTAAAGAGAAAAGCCCTACTCATACTTGTCTGAAAAATACAAGTCTATGCCTTGTTTCTCATGAGCCTGGTTTGTCCTGGTTATATTTCTCCAGCCCCCTTTCCTAGCCCTGGGACTGCACTAACAACTTAAAGTGTGATGGATGACTCCTCTGGGTATAAAGGGAAATTTTCTGAAAGTGTTTTGTTTTTGAGAAAAGAGTCACATGCTCGAATGAGAAAGCACAAAATTCTCAGAAATGGTGAATGTGAAAGAATATCGGTAGGCTAAAACAGCTGATGAATGTCAACTTATAGCGGCTCTCGAAAATGTGTGTCAAGTTAGAAAAGTTTTGAGCCACTGAAACTAACATTAGACCAACTGTTGAAAATATAAATGTTGACTTATTGACATGGTCAAGTTACCGAAGTTCCACTGTATTTTTCTTCTTCTTTTCTAAAAAATAACTTCCTTCTGATAACGATAGAATATTTTTTACTGACTTTTGAATTCCACAAGATTCAGAAACATCTGCATGGATGTGATTTATGTTAACCCCCTGCAGATGTTTTCAAATCTTATCCCAATTTTTTAAATTATGAAAAGTTTCTGAAATAGTTATGTGTATGTGTGTAATATATGTATTGCATACAATTTGTAAGAAATAATGTTTAACTGTGGATGTTTACCTTTTAAAAGTGTTCAAACCTGCTCCCGAACCTCAAATAGGTGCTCCAAAATTCAATTTAACCTGCTCCCAAACTGCTCCGGAAAATAATTTTTTGATTTCCCACCCTCATTATTTGAAAAATTTGAATATCTCACTAAGGTCTAGCTTTTAGCATTAAATAAAAAATATATTCATAAAAAGTTCTTACACATGAATTGAAATGATATTGATATGCTATTATTTCTTATATTATTTTTTACTAACATTATATTTTTAAAATGTACAGTTTTCTAAGCTAGGCCTCTCTTTTCAGTGAAAAAATTAGAAAGCTTAGTGCAAGTCAAAAAATTGAAAACCTTTGTGTTATAATAGTGAAAATGCAACGTTGAAAAGCACTAATGTGCAAGAATACTGCACATCTGTGCAGCATAGATGTCTTTACATCCATAAGTATACATTTTCTTGCATTGAGAAAGACGTTTTTTGTAAAGTCAAAACACGTGTCAGTTTTCCAGCACATTCATACTTTTCAACGTTGTATTTTTGTTTACTTTTAAGCGCAAAATTAATACACTTGCAGTTAATAAAAGGTATTTATTTATTGCACATTTGTGTTAGTCGTATTTCTGAAAAAAATAGGAATGTTTTGATACATTATGTAAATAAATGCTTTAACCCCTTAAGTCTCGAGGTCCGTCCACCCTCCTGAAAATCCTGCTAAAAAATAACAGAATTTTTTGCACGAATCTTGTATTTCCTGCACTTATTGTGCAGTTAAGGCTTCAGTTTTTTAACTATATTGACTTATATATTAGTACATGGGATTTTTCACATTAAAAATTGCTTCCACCTGTTATGAAACTTTACATTGTTGTTTTACCAAAAGTTAGCAGTTACATATTAAATGAATATGAGAAAGTAATGTATATGGAATATATTTTTCAAGGGGAAAAGCTATGTTTGCTTCTGCTGTTGAATTAGTATCTAATGGAAGTGACAGCAGCATTGGAGGTAAGTTTAAATTATATTTTCCCCTTTCCTTTTGTTTTATTTATTTTTTTATTATTAGTATTTTTTTTAAGTACTAAATAAAAAATGTATGTTTTTCTTTATGTTTAGCTACAAATTTCATGACATACCATACAGTTTTAAAATCATCAAGGGATTTTTATGAAGCTCTGGATTGGTCACGCAAAATTTCAGAAAATCTAACTACTTCAATTTCATCTCAAGACCCTGATGCTCGAGTATTTCCTTATAGGTAGTGTATCTTAATTTTATTTTATTACTTCTTCAAAACTAAATAATAATTTTAAAATTATGAAATTATTTTATTAAATAAATTATACTTTGCACCCTCTAAATAAGTTCTTGTAATGTCTTTGCACTCTTATAGTTTTTTAAATATTTGGTTGAAGAAATTTAAAAAAAAAATTAAATAGAACTCTATAACTTTGTCATGCTGACCTGGTTTGCAGTTGGTGTTGTTTAGAAATTGACTATAAGCTATTTAAAAGTCTAACTGTTATGTGATCTTTAAAAATCTATATAATATGGACCTTAAGTTTTTCAAGGTGTATTTTAGATTTTTTGTTTTATGCATTAGGGGTTATATAGATCGTTTCTCAGAATTAATGACTTCATAACTACCGTAATCAATGGTATTTTGAGAAAACACAAGCTCATCATTTGGCCAATCAGGGGGGACCGGGGTCCCCTGACTTTGGGAAATCAATATATTTCATAAAAAGAAATTTGGTTTTTGCTGGTTTTTGGTATAATTTACTTTGAGTATATACCCTTTGCCCCCTTCCCCCATGGAAAAATTTGATATGACGGGCCTGAGTATACCACTATGTTTTTACATTGGAACAAAATAAAAATGAAAATAGCTTCAAGGCAAAAATTATGCAAGTGGATAATATTTCAAAGATAATTATTTCACATTTTTAACAAAAAATTCCAGTTTTGTAGTGCTACTCCATGTCTTGCTAGCTATATTACATAAGCAAGTCACACTATCAGTATTTATTATCTTTATCACGTGTATTCTCCTTACTAGTCCTTTTTGTAAATTAAGTTGCTGGCTGTAGATATGTATGGAGCTGCATGCTAATGCAGAATAACCCATAATTAACTTTGTGACACCACTAAAAATGTAATGAGATGAACACAAAAATGTATTCAGGAATCTTTATTTCAAGAAACTTCATAAATTTGTTTGTAAAAAGTCGCTCTTTCCAATAAGTGGTTTCAGTTACTAATCTGGAAAAAGCTAAAACAACTTTGTCTGTGTACTTCTCAATTAATTTGAATGAGTTACTTGTGTAACTATCTTTGATCTATACCTTTTTCATTCAAGTAAATGACAGCTTAGTTTTTTTTCTGAACTTTGTGCGGATAGCAGAGAAGATAGGAAGGTTACCAATAACAGATAAATAACGATTATTTAAAAAGGAAAAAAAAAGAAAATGACAAGGGTCATCGAATTGCAAAGTTTTTGATTTTTTAAGAGTTTTTTAAATGACTACTATATTACATTTGCTTTATCATACTTTAATTGTTCATATATTTATTTTCAGTCTAGTCCATGTTTTCTATGAGCAGTATCTTACAATGTGGCCAGACACATTAAGAAGTATTGGATTATCAACTGCTGCTATATTTGCTGCTACCTTTCTTTTATTAGGACTTGACATACATTCTGCAGTCATTGTGACATTTACCGTTATTATGATAGTTTTCAACCTCATGGGTCTGATGTACTGGTGGAATATTTCCCTAAATGCCGTTTCACTTGTAAATTTAGTTGTGGTAAGTTTTCTTTGCATTAAGTTTGATTCATTCTTTCATAGAGATGAAATTATATCGGACCGTACAATAGTGAATTTACAAGTTTGGGGGCCCGTCGCAATACATTTTTAATGGTCTCTTTGTTTATCACAGAACTGTGTAAAACATTTATCTCTTGTCTTTCTAATACTGTTCTTAGCCCAGTTGCGACATGGTATATCTGTCCCTGGATTTCTAACATTAACACCAAAAGATACCAACATTTTGGTGCATAACCGGAACACTATAACCCCTGTTCCGCTGTGATTTCCAGGCTCTCTGTCAATGCATATGCTGTCAATGTTTAAATCAAGCCATTATATTCATTAAGTAGTAAGTCACTATATCTGGGCTATATGTTGCTAATAGAAGTAGCATATTGCATAATATACATGTGCAACGGCTTATAAAGAACATATGTTTATGACCATCAATGGTTAACTAAATTAATTTTCCAATAATAAGTGTCATGAAATATTTGATCTATCTTTTTAAAGTATTGTATATATGTGTGTAATTTCAACCAATATCATAGCAATTTTTCATTGATGCATTTATCTCTATATATGTGTTAATTCAGGCACGTGCCATGAACGAACGCCCAGGGTAGGCAGATGAGATAATTTGTGGAATAATAATACATATATTGAAAAAAAAAACATATGCTGTTAACCGTAATAAAACAATATGGATATGAATGATATTTAGGTAGTCCCTAGTATAAACATATATAAAAATATTTTCATCTGATTCTATAGAAAATCCATTCTTCTTTCTTTCATTGTGGTGAAAATATGTGTGACTTTCATAAAAATTGAAAGAGGAGTCTTGTTTCATTTTGTTCACTTTCTTTTTCTATGGATATCAAAACAAGAAAGAAAGGTTGTTAATTTGTCAATCTGTTCCTTTTGTTGCTCTTAGTTCTTTTTATGGCCGAAAATATTCACCCTAAAAAAGATTTGTGGCTGGTACAGTCAAAATTAACTGCAACAGCATCAGTTTCTGGAAACAGTTGGCTCAGTTCACTTTTCAAAAATAAAATCAAATACATTTTTTATACATTTGTCAAAAAAAAACTTGTTCGCATAAATATCTACAAATCTGCAATCCACCTTGTAATGTCAAAAAGTTTCGGAACTTTTTTCTAGACTGCTGAATGCATTCTTATCAACTCTAAAAGCTAATTTTTAAAATTGACTTCCATATAATAATGATATGAATTTTTCAAAATGTTTAAACAGAACAACTATCCTGAGGTTTAAACTTAAACATGGAAAACAACATGACACATGAAAAAACGAAACATTTGAAAATTACGGAAACATTTCATAGAAAACAAACAACCATATAAAAACGAATCAAGATGCCAAAACCATTGAGAATTTTGCTAACGCTCACCGCCCTGCACATAAGGTCCAAATTGCAGCGGAGAATCGAAGAGACCGGCAGAGCAAGAGTGTAGCTTTCGAGCTGATCTTTGTCGGCTACGCCAGATAGGCTGGTTTTATTCTGCCTCCAAGGTCGCTTTGGCTAACGCAAAGAGGGGGAAAAGTGCGGCACAGGGGTGTTTTGCATGCTAAGCATTGCATAGATACGAAGTCGAAAATCAGCGTTGGTCGCTGCTTTTTAAGTACCAAAATGGAAAATTTCCATTTTTTTTCTCTTTTTCTTTTATTGCTGTGTAAAACCGAAATATTTTTTTCTAATCAACGCATTAAATGTCATTGAATGAAGTGGTGAGGTTGGTCTGTTTTCTTCGTGGGTAGGCACTGCCTACCTTGCCTGTCCAGACGGCATGTCTCTGTGTTAATTATTAAGCTAGTTATGAATGATGCAATTCTTTAACCTAAAAAATGTTCCCTCATTAATGTTTGTTATATTTTATATTTTAGGGTGTTGGAATTTCTGTTGAGTTTTGTTCGCATTTGACGAGAAGTTTTGCTCTAAGTGAGAAAAAAACTAAAGTTCTCCGTGCTCAAGATGCATTATCGCAAATGGGAACATCAGTGAGTAAATACACTTTAGTTTTTCTTTATATGTATATCTATATTATATATATATATATATATATATATGTATGTATGTATATCTCTGTCTCTCTCTTTATTTATATATGTATGTATATATATTAGGGCTGGGTAATGCATCGATGTATCGCGGGACACCGGTGTACACCCTACGTCATTACATCGGTTTAGAATTCTGTAAAACAATGCATCTGCACCGCACCGATGTACGGTACACTGCCGGTGTTGAATTGGCAGCGAGCCAATCCAAATCAAGCATAGCAATCATTGACGAAGATCCATGTTACTTGTGCCAAATTAATCTCTAATCTCTAACAACTTTGTTGAATTGGTCACAAGCCAAACCAAATCAAATTCTGAACAATGTGAAAAAATTAAGGTCAGGCGACAGGCCCGTCATTTAGGGGGGGGCGTCAATTGCCCCCCTGGCTTTGAGAAATCAATATATTTGCATAGAAGTGGGCGTGGTTTTTTATATTTTCCAATGAAATTGTATTGTGTTTGGACCCTTTGCCCTCCCCTCCCCCTGGAATAATCATGTACTGTATACATAGTCCAGTCTTCGTATAAGTGGAAAGAGCTATAGTCATTGTTTTACGTAAGTCAAAAATAATTTTCAAAACTTTCTCATGTTTTTCGGATTAAACAATTTGGTTGCCAACAACAAAACAATTAGATGTTTAAGTGTTTGACTTTTTCTTCGTTTTTTTTTTCTCCCATTCATATTTAATTATACTTAAATCATTAGAGGTTTTTACTGTCTGGGAAGGTAAAGCACATTATCAGCAAATTTTTCACGTTGGCATCTATTGCATTTTAGTTTCATTGTACAAGCTTGCTTATACGTTTTTCACTGCAAATAAAGCACGAAAAACCTCCAACATTCCCTATTAGTATGGAATCCAAAACGCATTTCAAGCATCTCAAAAACTCCATTCTGCAGATACTGCCCATCACCTTCAACCTTCTACCCTTTACTTTCTGCAATGTGAAAACTAAATATTTCCATACTACAGCAATTTGTGGAAGATAAATATTGGGTCATTTAAAAAGTCCTCGCGCTTTTTTCTAACCAGATGGTTTGACGTATGTATTTCGAGCAACATTAATCCAATTGCGTTATATGAGTATTCGTTTGAAAGGTGGCATTTTAGGAGCTCCATGTTTAGGTGACACAAGAATTACCGAAAAAAAAATGGATTGACAGAGCTACCATCAGTAAAACGCTTCTAAGGAGATCCGAAATCGATTCTTTCTGAAGCAAATTATTACAGGAGATGAAAAATAGATTAGATACGAGACAATGAAATGCATACGATCTCGGTAAAGGGCTGTGACCCACCACAAACGACTTCAAATCCAGGATTGACGGTAAAAAGGTGTTTCGTAGAAATGGAAGGGCATTGCTCATAATGAACTGATATAACCTGGTGCAACAGTAAATTCTGTCCTCTATTGTGCATAACTCAACTATTTCAATGAAGCAATCAAGAAAATGCAACCAGAATTGGCCAACAGAAAAGGAGTTGTGTTCCACCATGATAATGCTAAGAAACACTCATCTTTGATGAATTAGAATAAATCGAAGAAACTTGGTTCTGAACTTTTGGTGCATTTAACGTATAGGCCGGACCTTACTAATTTTGATTATCATTAGTTTCAGTCTCTGAAAAATTCTTTTGATGGCAAAAAATTGGCTAACTGAACAGTCGCTGAAAATCACTTGGCTAAGTTTTTTGCCGATAAACCTCAGAAGTTTTACACCAATGAAATTATGCAGCTACCGAGGGATTAGCCACAGGTCATAAATAATAATGAGCACATGCACTTCGATTAAAATTAATGTTCAAATAAAAAAATTCTTACTCAAAAACCTAAGAAAAAAGCGCGGAGACTTTTTAAATGAACCAATATTTATTATTTCTTACTTGATTAAAGTTTTAGTTTAATCAATTTCTTTTGAGGATTCAAAATGTTTTTACTAATAAATTTTTATCTTTTTGGCTGAAAAAAGCATGTGTTTTGAAAATTGTAATTGCTTTAAATTTAAGTACCTGGGTGACCGAGCCCCGCTTGGTTAAAAAAAAAAAGAGGTTTGTAAAATCATCGTTTTTTAAAGTTTAAAGTATTTATTTCGATAAACTTGAAAAGCATTTTTAAGCCCTTGGTTGCAAGTACGCATTTAAAACAGCCATAATTTATTTTAAAAAACACAACCTTATCTGGACAAGACATCATCATCCCAACTTTACTTAAACGCACCGTAAAATCACATCACAATAACTTTATTTTGATCAACCTCTTTAACATTTCAAAAACAATAACAACTGTTATCAAAACTTGTTTGCCAAATAGGGTTGGTTCGAGTAAGTGGGACACTGGGATAAGTGGGCCACCCCCCTTAAAACTAAAATGCGCATATGGTTTTTATACTTTTTTGTACTGATCATGTCAAATTACATCGCAGATTGCTTTTGCAGAAATTTGGGTTTCATGGCACTTTTTTTTGGATCATATAATTTATGTCAAAAAAATTTCTAAAAAAAAATTTTTTTTTTTGCGAGTTTAAGCAACATTTTTCGAAGAAGTGTTTCAATGTTAATTTTTATTATTTCTTCAATGTTCATCAAGTTTTCATGTAGGGTTTAACCTAAAATACACATTGCAATAATAATTTTTGCGCAAAGTATTATTATTAAGTGTTTAAGGGGAGGGGTCCCACTTACCCCGTGGTTCTTCTCTATTAGGGTAAGTGGGCCCCCTCACTATGGTGTAAGTGGGTCCCCTCATAATAATGATGATTTCAAAATGAAAAGTAGTTTTGATGAAGCAATTTCTACGACGAAATGAAAGATAATTATTGAGACCTAGAAGAAATTGATGGTTCAGCTACAAAAACTGCAAAAGCTGGTAACAATGTATTCGCGAAACTTGCATCAAAGAAAACCATAAAGTATTTTGAAGGTCTAATTTTAAAATATGGTACATATGAAATAAAAATGCAAAATTTGATCGAAAGAACAGAAATAACTACATTTTTTATTGGTTTGATGTAAGTGATGTTAAAATTATAACTAAGGATGAAAAAATAATGTTTCTCCCTCAGAAAACTTCAAAAAGACACTGCCATTAAGTGTTTTAATTTTTTTTTCAGCCTATAATTTTTAATTGATCTTAATCGACTCCATTATGTTTATTCAACACTAATTTATATGTAAAAGTAAAAAACAAAAATGCCTAACGGCTTTTAATGAATTTCACAGACATAATTGTTTTGTATTCCGCTCTATAATTTTCTGTCATACACATTTAAATGTTAGTAGATATCTCATTAATGGATACATTTACAGAAAAATATTCCCTACTAAAATTTTCCATACTTTGTTAGGTAGGACCCACAAACACCTTTCAAAATATGCTCATTTAAATATAAATAAATGGAGGGGCCACTTACCCCTTCTTAGGGCCACGCCATTTGTAAAGAATAAGATAGGTAAAAATATTTAAAGCTTTTTTTTAGGAAACTGCTCAACTTGTGTTTATCAATAATGTCCAAGACAAAATAAGTTTAAAAAAATTACGCTGTTTTGTTTTAAAACTTTTGAATAAGGCTTCAAAAACGAACTGTTTTAAAAAGGGGGGTCCACTTACCCTAACCAACCCTACCATAAAAATTTAAATTTACACTGATATGATTAAATATGACACCCATTGCTATAATAAAATGCAATTGCTATGAAAAAGTAGCAATAATAGTAATCATAATGAAAATGGTGAAAGAAAGCTCCCCAAACTTGTAATGAAGGCGTAAAAAAGGTTTTTTTTTTTTTGTGAAAACTCGTGTTTTGACAGAACTTAAAAACCAAAACTTTATCTAAATACAAAATTTTATCAAAATCGTTAGAGCCGTTTTCGAGATCCGAAATATAAATGTACAAGAATTGCTTGTTTAAAGATTTAAGATTTTTTAATATTTCTGTCTAAATTTCTTCTGTTATGTTGATAAACAATAAAAATTGATTTTAATAAGTATTGTTGCTATATTTTATGCAGCCATGTACTTGTTTAAGGTAAGTTTATGCAAAACTCATAGTAATAATAATACATATATACATGTGTATACAAAAGATTTGTGTATTTATTTGTGTTAAGCATTCAGTGGAATAGTTTTGTTTACTTTTTTATTTATTTATTTTCAGGTTTTATCTGGTATTACTTTAACAGATTGTGGTATTCTTGTTTTAGCATTTGCTAAATCACAAATTTTCCAAGTATTCTACTTTAGAATGTACCTTGGAATAATAGCTTTTGGCACTCTTCATGGTTTAATATTCCTGCCTGTACTTCTGAGTCTCTTTGGTATGCAACTTATTAGTCTTTGAATTAGTTCATTTTAACTTACATATTTAAATGTATATATTCAGTGTGTAAAATGAAGGCAGTGATTTTATACTGTAATGAAAATCCTTCTTAGTTCTATATCACTAGCAAGTATAAATTTTAACTGTTTGTAAATTGTTCTCACAAAGTTGGTATCAAGTTTAACTAGTTTTCTTTTAAGGGGCTAAAAGGTAACTAGATAAGATATTAAAGAATTATTATAAAGCTTTTAACAGCAAGAACATTTTTTATGGCATAAAAAGAAATCTTTTACAAAAACTGTTGGCCCCACTTAAACAAATACTGTTGGTTCCAAGAAATATTATTCAATTAAGCGGTGTATTTTTTATTAAGTGGGGAGCTTAACATTGCGTCTATGGCATGGGAAATATTCAGTTCCTGGGTGGTTTATTCAATAAAGCGGGGTATTCGTTTATCCGTTACCCAATTAAGTGGGGACGACAGTAATAAAATTTTGCTTAATGCGTTCCTTTTAAATGTTTCTTTCTGTTGTTGCAATTTTATCACTGATACCACCAATAAGCAAAAAAATACATGTTCAAAGTAATTATAACTTTTGTTCATTCAACGATAAGAACAGCCATTTGCCCTTAATATCAATACATTTCGTTTAACTGTATCAGTATCTGTTATGCAAATGGCAAGTCATTTCTTACTGTTAAACATTTATCAGAAACAATTATCAAATTGTGAATTGGTTTTTATTGATCCCATGTTAACAACCAAGCTTTTTGACAGTCTGGGTTTTTTCAAAGAAAATAGAAAGAAAAAAACCACTAAAAATTGGATGAAATACGACTGCAGATATTTCCTGACATAATTGGAGTGACAGAAACATGGTAAAAAATGACCCTGTTTATAGCATAATTATTGAGTGCTACCTGATATTGTGATATGATGAACTTGAATATTTATTCCTAAAACATTAATTTTACTATTGGATCAGCGATTAAATATGCACATGTAAGTTGTCACAATTGAGGAATGTTTCGTAACTCATTAGAATGAAAAGCTTGAGTCTGATGTAGCTTTTTGTTTTACTTTTAATTTTATGAGTCATTGAGTATATATTTTAGTTTTGATTTCCTTCTATCTAGGGCCTCCTCCCAGGTGGAAAAAACCTCAGCCTAAATCAATAGAATGCCAATCTGAATCAACAAGTATCTAAAAGTATGCATTTTCTATTGTTTCTCTACACTCATATTATTTAAAGCAGAAGTTCCCAATCCTTATTCATGTGGACCACAAGTTTTGAAAACCTAATTTTGAGTCTCATTATTTACTAAATATATGAGTAAAACTCAAAAACAAATCATTTAAGATTTTAAAAAACTTAAAATGGGATTTTTGACACTTTTTCCTGTACGAGAGAGACAATATCTGGACTGAAACTGGATAGTTTCAGCCTTAAATAATTTTTAACATTAAATTTATTTCTAAAGATTTGGTTGGTACACTGTTAAGTCTATGAGAGCATTACTCGCTTTTTATGAGCGAAACCTACAGCGAGCAATGCTTTCATCATTCACAAAATGTCTGTTGACTTCAACACTGAGTAAACTGCTTTTGAAAATTCCATGCTTTTTCTGAAATCAACCAAAAGTTAGTGATACGTCATAAACCCTAAGAACAAATGACGAAGGCCCCTTTTTACTTCTCTTTACATGGTAAAAGAAGTGTGATCGCGAAAAATTTCACTGAAATTCCAGTCTAAATTTCTATTTTGTTCATCCTGAATGAATGTTGAGTAGTTTTTCGACCCGTCAGCACGTGCATACGTACCAACTAACACACAAACAGGCCAAAACATCCTTTTTGAGCATGCCCGAGTTAATTTTGATGATGTAAGTATGCATCTCGCATAACTCAAAATTGGAATGCCGTAGAAGATTGTCTTTTGGCATATGAGCTGTTACGGCAATCAAGTTGTGCACCTCCTCTTATGGTTGCTTTTGAATGTTCCAAAGAGGGTCTTTTTTTTGCTCTTCGGAGTAAATCTGTTGATTTCAATTCGATCTTACTGTACTGATGTTATAGTTTGTCAATATATCACCAAGTGTTTGCCGCCAACTTGGCAACAAAGTTGGAGAAACAAATTGTTTTTCAAACTTGGGTTCAATTTGGCGCTATTGGCAATATTTTGCAAAAAATCCACTGAATGATATTAAAATCGGCGATATACCGTATATACTCGCGTATAGGTCGATCTCGCGTATAAGTCGACCCCCCTACTTTTTGAAGGAAAATCGGGAAAAAATCGAAAACCCGCGTATAAGTCGAGACCGCACTTTCTGAAACTACCGGGAACGTTTTGCCGCGATTTTTGAACATAAATGTTTTGAAAAGAATAAAAATGAAATGCACTGAACATTCTTGTGTTGAAAACAGCACGATTGTTATTCTTTTTCACAAAAAGGTTTTATTTTTGCGATCGCGATTTTTGTAAATCGGGACCGATCTGGTAACGTTTTACGCGATTTTTGCATATAAACGTTTTAAAAAGAAGGAAAATGAAATACAGTGAGCATTCTTATGTTGAAAATAGCACGATTGTTATTCTTTTTCACAAAAAGGGTTTCATTTTTGCGATCGCGATTTTTGTAAAGGGTTCGATTTTACGATCGCGGTTTTTGTAAGGGTTCGATTTTGAGGTTACAATTCTTGCTATCTGTTGCTTTTATTTTGCATTATTAATGAAATTTTGCGATGTAGCCATATTACATTCTGTTTCAAAAAGATAAACACCATCAATCGGAAAATTCGCCAATACGGCAATTCCCGCACTTTTTACGCTGTCGGTCGTTGATTGTAATTATTTATTCTTTATTTCATAATCAAATCATGCAAAAATACGGTAGAATGTATGAGTATTTACTTCTTTAGCGTTTGTTTAAAATAGTTGGACGCTGAATCGGAAAAATCTTCTCGTTGTTGTTCGGGAAAAATTTTCGGAAATTCTGCCCCGCGTATAAGTCGACCCCCCAACTTTCAACTTCATTTTTTGGACTAAATTTCTCGACTTATACGCGAGTATATACGGTAGTTGGAAAATGAATCTTTGTAAAAGTTTTTTTGCATTGTTATCTTGCTCAATATAAACCACTATTTTAACACTTGGGCATCTATTATGAACTTTAAACATAAAGGGTGAAATTAAATGTAAGTGGCATGAGTTTTTTCAATTTCTGGAGTAGAGAAGTTTTTAAAAATATATTTGTTGATGCCAATGCAATCATTTTTAAGGTATACTTGCAAGGATATTGTCGCCCAATTTCAAGCTAATGCTGATGGAAAAAATAATGTAAGTCACAAGAATTAAGGATAAATGTGTGTGATCAAATTTAAGCTGAACAACCATCAACATACGCAATGGCTGTTGAAAAACAATAAAAACTTCATCTTTTCTTAAGTCAGGGGTGCGAAGGATGTTTTATGGGCTATTAGAATTTTGGAAAACAATGCAAGATAGCTCAAATTAAATGAACCAACTTCCTTGGTAATATACAAAAGTTTTAAAAAGAGAGAGAACAAGTATGTATGAATTTTTATGATTTTTTTTTTTTGTGTAGTTTATGGAAACTTTGTAACTCCTTTAGAGGTGTGCTTTGATATAACTCAAATATTGCTATCCTTTCATGTTCATTATGAGTGCGTTTGATTGTATTTAAAAAATGCAAGTTTTTTTTTTTTTTTTTTTTTGTATCAAGGGGACTTGATTTTCTTTACCTGAAGGCATTACATCTTGTTTTCTTTCTTTTTATCTTCTTCCAGGATTTTGACTTTTATTAGAGTAACTTATATACTGCTATTTAATTGTTGTAAATGTCATTTATGAAGTATTTAGTTTTACTTCAGCTTTCAAATTCAAGTGTATGTGTACTTCTTAGTTATCAACAAAATACAGCGAATCCCCCCTCCCCTTACACCACTTTTCAGAAGAGAGGCAAGTCTTAAATGTTCCAAGTATAATCCAAAAAGAAAGAAAGTTATTACAGGGGTGATTGTGTTCCAATATTTTACCGAATTTTCAGTATTTTTATCATCGAAAATACAGTCTGGTATTTTTAGGAAAATCTAGTTTTCTAAAATTTAACATCATTGAATCAGAAAATGATTAATCTGTTCTCTTTTCACTTTTATGTATTTAGGGCGATACAGGACTGATTGTGTTTCACTTTTACACTAGAAATTATGATGTTTTTGTGTATTTATGCCAGAAATCTTGTATTTTGTTTCATATTTGTTTACCACCTCCGAATTTGGAGGTAAATACATGAAATTTGTTTTTATTTGAATTCAGGGTGGCCACAGGAAGAACAAAATCTTTTTCCCTGACTTTTCCCTGTCCAACTAAAATTTTCCCTGATTTCTCGTACGACGCATTTTTCATCCTCTTGAAGCTCAATTTCTTCTCTTAATTGATACCTGGATATTTCTGGCTATTTAAACTATGTAAGGCATTAATTATTATTTTTTCTAAAATTAACAACAATTACAAGAAATGCATTTGAAACTGTTAATTTGTTGATAAAAAATGAAGTTACACAGTTGGTTTGTTTTATTTGAAACACTAAAAAACGTCATCAACAAACGGAATGTTTTTCAAATTTAAAATCAGTTTACTAAACTTCCAACATCTCCAAAGAGAGCCTAAAAACTTTTGAGGAACATCTTTCACTGCTACTCTTCCCTCTAACTTCACAAAAGATAGAATTCAACTTTCAAGACTGCACAAAATCTCCCCAGCCTTAAGAAATCTAGAGATAGTTTATAAAAGTTTTTAATATGTCGGCTATGAAAACTTTTCAAAAGAAAAGGCCCAAACCTTTCCCCCTAAGTTCACAAAGGTGGCAAATTTGTATTAGCCATACTATTTCTTCACCAAACAATCCGTAAAATATTTAAGCCTTCAATTTTAAGTCAATTTATTTTGGCAGAGGGGTTCCAAATCCCCCTTCCTTAAATCACTGAAAGAAAACAATAAAATGTTTTTTTTTTTTTTTACATATTTGAGCATTGGAAGTTTTTTAATAGTTCATTACTCCAACACCTAACTTTACAAAAGATTGCAACTTAAAATTAGGCTTTTAAATCATCAATTTTGAAACACATTCAGGGGGAGAATGCCTGAACTCTCTTACTATCACTAAATATGGCCCAAATCAGCATTTTAAAGCCTCCAGTTCTGATATTTTTCTAAACCAGATTCCCTTCTCTCCAAAATTTACATCACTAAACACAACGAAAAGCTTTAAACTTTCAATGTTTAAAAGTTTTTGGGCGAGAGCCTCAAAATTTCCCCTACTTGAGCTACACAAAGATAGCTTAGAGTTCTTAATAATTCAGCTTCAAAGCATTTTTGAGAGAGAGACCCCTAAACCCTTCCCTAAATTCATCAGAAGATGGCTTAAATTTAAGTTTTTAACATTTCAGTTTCGGAATCTTTTCTAGGAAAAGCTCCCATCTCTATCTTTATAGCCCCAAAGACAACGTAAAAATTTTAAGACTGCAACTAAAATAAAAAAAATTAGAAGGTATCAAACGAATACCCTTTCTTTTAAGTCACTGAAAGATAGCTCACTGGGAAGTTTGAGCAGATCCAGCTTCAAAAACTTCCAGTACAAGCCCAGAACCTCATGAAAATGCTCATGAAAGGTGGCCTATAGTTGCATCTTTAAAACTCCAGTTTTGGATTTTTCCAACAAAAAGCCTCTCCTTTACTTAGATATTGCCTAAGACACCGCACAAAAGATTTAAGATTTCAGTTTTGAAAATTTCCTAGAGAGATCCTCCACTCTCTTTAATTCACACAAAGGTAGCCTGAAACAGTTCTTAATACTTCAGCAACACACAAAACTGAAAGAAAGTACCTTGAACTCCTTCCTATAAAGTTTACAAATGTCTTTGTGCTATTGATGTAGTAGAGAAAATATCAACGTAAAATAGGCACAAATAAGCAGAAATACTGCAGACATGTGTTTCGGCGTTACAAGGAACACCTTTATCAATGCAAAAAAAATGTTAAGCTTATGGATGCACAGACATCCGACAAAAGCAACGGAAACAGAAGCGAACAGCTTAAAAAGCAAAAATAGCGGATTACCAAGATTCTGAAACGTTTAATTTCCAGGTGGTATTCTCCCCAACGAATAAACTATGTTTCTCTTCTCTTAAAGATCCCATTCATCCTCTTAACAGTTGTGGTATTTATAAAATTAATTGCAATTGCAATCTCTCTTATATCGGACAAACGCGACATGCTTTGAAATTCCACTTAAAGGAACATCAGAATTATGTGAAAAAGCAACAATTGAATAAGTCGAGTATTGCGCAACATTGTTGGGAAAAGTATCATTCTTTCGATTTTAATTCTTTTCAAATTGTCCAAAAATGCCTCAACTCATCAGATCTTGATTTTTGGGAATCCTTCCATATTTTGAAAAACAGTTCAGACTTAGTTAACGATCTCAATGCTATTCCTTATTTTTCTGCTGTTTGGCGTCCATTTGTTTCATTTTGCCTTTCCCTTTCTAATTTATTCCTCTGACTTTGCTGGCATTTTCTTATTTTCTACTTGTCTTTATTTTCTTCATTTATTGATTCGCTTTCTTTAATTCTGTTTTTTTGTTCTTGCGGTTAACAGTTTTAGCTTGGTGTTTTTTTATTATGTTAGCCTTTTGGCTTATCGTGTCTCCAATTGAATTCTTTCTTTCCATTTCGTACCGGGTAGAAAGCTTCGCTTCAATCTTTATTTTCCAATTGGATCTTTTTTCCCTTAAAATTTTTTTATTGATGTTCTGCTAATCCGCTATTTTTGCTTTTTAAGCTGTTCGCTTCTGTTTCCGTTGCTTTCATCGGATGTCTGTGCATCCATAAGCTCAACATTTTTTTTGCATTGATAAAGGCGCTCCTTGTAACGCCGAAACACGTGTCTGCAGTATCTCTGCTTATTTGTGCCTATTTTACGTTGATATTTTCTCTACTCCTTCCTATAAGTTCACGAAAGATGATCTAAATTTCCATTTGTAAGACTTTCTTTCCTTATCAAGCACCCCCCCCTCCCTTCTATACAATTAGATCACCAACTACTGAAAGTCTTACACCCCCTCTCTCCCCACTTTTAGTTTCAAACATTTCTAGGCAAAAAGTCTCCGAATCCCTTCTTTTTAAGTTTTTGAAAAGTAGCCAAAAATTTAGTTTTTAATGCTGCAGAGTTTCTTTTTTTTTTTTTTTTCATTTGGATTACTACAGTTGAAACCTTTTTCTTAAGTTCACCAAAGATTGTTTAAATTTTGCATTTTTAAGACTGCAGTTTACGAAAAACAAAGCCACTCCTCCCCCCATCACTTTACATAACAGCTTGAATTTTTCAGGCTTCAGCATTTTTCAAAATATTCCAAGACAAGAAATCCCAAACCTCCCATCCCCTTTAACTCTCCATATTAGAAAAAAAAAAAAAAACCCTGCAATTACCTTTTTACGTCTTTGTTTACAAACAATTCATGACGTTTTGGAAAATTTTCTAGTAAGCGTCTGAGATGTCCTTAGATTATCAAAGATGTAATCGTTTTTAACACTTTAGAGTTGAAAAATTACGGACTGAAGTTCTGATTTAATTTTCCCTGATTTGTTCCCAAATTCCCTGATTTTTCCAGAATTTTCAAAATCCCTGATAATTCCAGGTTTTCCAGGTCTGTGGCCACCCTGGAATTATAACAATAAATTAAAAGCTGTCAAATGTAATTATGTGTTCTTGATGAGAGTCTTTGAAGATCTCTCTCTTTCTCTGAATTATTTTTACTTCAATTTTGTTAAGTTATTAATAATATTTTTACTGTAGTTTTAAAATGCAACTATAAAATGGTTTTACCTAAGTAAATTCTTTTTGATAGCATTTTATACTAATAGCTCCTTTTGAAAACTGCAATTTCCTTGCACCCACAATGGGAAACAAATTTTTCATATTTTTAATGTTAAGTGCTCTCTAATCCTAAACAAAAAAAATCTTAGATTGAAAACTTTTAAATTAAGTTTCAAACTTTTTATAAAAGTGTCAGAATCCTTGTCTTCTGAATTATCCCCCCCCCTCCCCCCTAATTATTTTGAATTTTTAAATCCATAAACTATTAGAATATAATAAATGTCTTGCTGTTTATCAAAAACAAATCGTGCAATATGTATACAAAATTATGTATATTTAAATATTTGCGACCTTAGTTTAAGAAAATGTCCCCTCCCTCCACATTTTCTCATGAAAACGTTTAGATATTTTCCCGTGAACTCGCAATCACCCTTGGTATGAAGTTCTTACTATGAAAAACAGTTTATTCTTAAGAACAATACCCGCTAAAACAAAAAAAAAATGTTTGTTTTGTGTTGAACAAAACAAACTGACTCATTACTTTGCAACTTTTGAGAAGAAGTCGAGCTGGTAGGTACTACAATAAAAAGGAAATTTACAGTACTTTTTACTTCAAATGATCTCAGTAACACATGCCACGTTCTCGTATGCTCACCTTTCACGTACATTAACATGATCTAATAGCAATTCCCTGCACAATACAGAAAAGCTTAAAATTTAGAATTTTGTCTTTGTGAGTGTTGCTTATATATTGGAGCAAAAAGTTCATCTCTTTTTTTGTTCCTAGTTTTGAAATTTTAAATGGTCATATGCAATCTGATAATTGTCATATGATGTTGTTTAAATTACATCAACTTCAATTAATTATTCTTATTATTATTATTTTTTTTTTTTTTTTTTAATTTAGGATAGTCCCAATATTTTTCTGTGGCCAATGTAGAAGTTGAAGATTTTATCCTTTTTCTATGCTGCATTTGTGTACATAGCATTTTCTATATTTCTGTAATTTTTCAACATTATATCTACCTTTATTTACTACAATTTTATCATATAAAAAATGTACAACGTATAGAAGAATATAACTTTTAACCATAAGTCTTTACTGAACCAAAGCTAGTCTTTATTTGTATGTAGTGTGCCAAAGAATGAAATTGAAATGAGAACTGCTGCCGTCCATATATTTGTTAAACAGCTGTTGCAGAACTTAATTTTTGTTTTACTTTTTACACAGTCAAATTATTCTAGCATAAGTTGGATGGCTACAGAACTTCAAAATTTAAACAATTCTATATATCAATCATGCCCAAAGCAGAATACTCCTTAATTTGCGATGTTTGTCTCAGAACAGATCTGAACTGCAGAACAATTCTGTTCAAATGTGAAGGAAAATTCTGAAAAAATTTCTGCAGAAATCTAGAATTCCTGCAAAAAAGGCAGTTTTCTAACTAAAGATATAATTTTACTGAAATTCAGAACAATTTCTGCAGATTTCTTCAAATTAGAAAAAAAAAAACTAAAATTTCTGCATATTATGCTTATTAGGCAGAAAATCAAAAAGTTGATTTTTTGCAACATTTGCAGGAACTTTAAATTTACTTCAAGCTGGACAAAATCTGCAGAATTTGTACAAAATTACATGTATAGTTAAAAGATATTTGTGAAAAATTATCTTTGGCTACACCTGTTTTATACTTGGTCATTATTGGCCATGTGCTGTTATTCGGAGTGAAAACATTGCTTCTAATGCAGTGCCAAAGCACTCAGAGATCTTTGATGTTTGGAGGAACAGAGAAATTGTAGGATTTTACAAATTCACAGTCCTGTATGAAACTGTTGATTTTAGGATGGTTTTTGAAAACGGTCATGTTTCTACGTGTACACTGCATGAAATACTTGCAGAACAATTTTGGTCAAATGATTTTACGTTGCAGGACTTGACAATGTATTCTGCTTTGGGGCCAATCACTAAACAAAACTGAGTTAGGGCCCTTAGGTCAAAAAACAAAAGTTCTTTCAATTATTTTATTAAAAAAATAAAATTTTCGCAAAGAAATATGTAAAGATTTAAGATTGTAAAAAATAAAAAGAAAAATGATTCTGTAACAATCCCATGTAGTTGTTTTAACAATAGAATACTCATTATACTTTTATAAGTCACATGTGTCAATTTTATATATGTTCTTTTTTTTAGAGTACTATGTTTACAAACAATATTGATTTTTGAAACTCAATCTGCTATAATTCTGCAAATTTTTAAATTCTTTTTGACAAAATCCATAAAATAATAATTTGGTTACAGAATAATTTTTTAATACAAAGAAATCTTTTAACATCATATTTTATATGTCAATTATCTGCCAAAAAATCATAAGTTGCAGGACTTGACAATGTATTCTGCTTTGGGGCCAATCACTAAACAAAACTGAGTTAGGGCCCTTAGGTCAAAAAACAAAAGTTCTTTCAATTATTTTATTAAAAAAATAAAATTTTCGCAAAGAAATATGTAAAGATTTAAGATTGTAAAAAATAAAAAGAAAAATGATTCTGTAACAATCCCATGTAGTTGTTTTAACAATAGAATACTCATTATACTTTTATAAGTCACATGTGTCAATTTTTTATATGTTCTTTTTTTTAGAGTACTGTGTTTACAAACAATATTGATTTTTGAAACTCAATCTGCTATAATTCTGCAAATTTTTAAATTCTTTTTGACAAAATCCATAAAATAATAATTTGGTTACAGAATAATTTTTTAATACAAAGAAATCTTTTAACATCATATTTTGTATGTCAATTATCTGCCAAAAAATCGTAAGTTGCAAATACTAATTCATGAATATTTCCTGCAAAATTTAATATTGTATCTTTTTTTTTTTTTTTTTTTATATATATTTTAGCGAATTGTTCTGTTTTACATAAAAACAAAATGGACAAAATGATGCTAAAAGAGGAAAGATTATTGTTACAACATTGTTAATATGTAAAAAAAAGGATTGTTTTGTTGGTTACAAAAGGATGATTTTATGCCTGTGTAATTTTTCATGTTATTTGTTTACATATTTTTTTTAAACAGATTCTTTAAAAAAAATTACAAACAATTGATATTCATAGTAATGAGTATTAAGAGCTTACTATTAAAATCGAGAAGGCATTATTCAACGTGTAGAAAATAGGTTGTGCTGTGTAGTTAATTTTCTCCAAAGACAAAGTAAAGTGAGACTGGGAGAGAACTTAGAAGACTGGAAAAATGTGAGCCATGTTTTTAAAACCTAAGTCACAATAATTTTGGTTGCACTCTTTTCATTCAATTTCAGTTCTTTCAACATATACCAAAGTATGCTTAGGGGTTATCCAGAAATGATGATTCACTTTGAGGAGGAGAGGGTTTGAAATATAAGGGGTTGGGAAGGAGAAGCAAAATTTGTGATATCATGCATTTTATGTAACAATATATAATAAACTGCTGTGGAAAGTTAAAGGGGTAGTATCTGCAGAAATGAGTTTTTGAGATATTTAAAGAAAAGTGTATTAAATTGCTTACTAACAATATGGAAAAGTTGGAATTCGATGCTTTTTCGTGCTTTATTTTCTAAGGAAACCAAACAAGCAAGCTTGTAGAGTAAAGTTAAAGTGTAATAGATGGCAAAAATGCAAAAACAAAAGTGAAAAATGAGCAGTTACTGCCCTTTACCTTCCCATCGTTAGAGAGCGTGACAATTAATTTGCAAGGAAATTCTCAGGCATACTATGAAATTTTGATGTATGATGTAAGTAATTTTCAAAGTAGTTTTAATACATAGAATTGAATGAAATAGTGGAAATTAAAACTCTTTTGAATTTCCAAGTAGACTTCGGAGATGTTGAAAATTTTGAAATCAATTCAACAATTGTGTAATACTAGTAAATATGGAAAACTCTATGAAAGGGAAAGTGGGATGTAAGGTGAAGTGTGGCATTTTCTGACAAAAGGTTGGAGAACAACAACCAGAGTCTGACAAAGGGTTTCTGGAAGAGGGTCAAATATGGAAAAAAATAGCATCATTTATGGACAGCCCCTTAATAGTGTATTGTGAATAGAGCATTTAAATATGTATATTATGGTTATATATATATTTTTATTTAAGAGAAGTGGATTTTTATATTGTTATATTTACAGAAAAATTACTTAAATGTGTGGAAACTTTTTAATTTTGTGATATTAGTATAGTATTTCTCCCCAGAATATAACTGTAGTCATGGTGGAAAGTGACTCTTTCATATTTAAAGACTATTTACATTAGATGCATATGAAAGGTGTCAATTTTTCAGGAGTAATGTATTCTACATAGTTCTATTGATAAAATGTTGTTAACAGGTCTTTATATTAAAATGAGCAGCAACTTCAAAATTTCCAATGGACCCCCCCCCCCCCTCGCATATTTGTAATTCTTATTTGACTACCACTTAGTTAAATTTATATACAGCCGCTGCTGTACAAAAAAAAACGAGAAAATCCATTTCTTAATGCTAAAATGTTGATGTTGTGTATATCTATTCTTAAGTATGACAAATATTTTTTTATGTCAAAGTATGAACCAACTCAATAATAAATGTGTTATTTATGATTTCATGGAAGTAAACTTGTTTTTTTTTTTTTTAATTATGAAATAATTATTTGAAAAAAATATAATCAGAGGCTTATTATATTTTGTAGAAAAAACAATCCAGACGAGCTTATATAAAAATCTTAAGCCTTGATTAATCTATCCTGTGAAAAAAAAGTGTTTATATTTTAGAATGCTCATTTATGTACTTTTTATATATTGAAAGAAAGTTAAATTATACTCGTGTCATTTATTACGAGAACAATTGAAAATATAACATTTTAGACACATTTATCTACTGTGTACATTTTTATGCAACAAATTAATTTGCAAGGGAATGGTATAACATGCCCTGAACTAATTTTGATGTGTGATGTAGGTACTTTTCAAAGTAGTTTTAGTACATACTATGAGAAAGCAAAAATTGGAACTTTGAATTTTTAAATAGAGTTGGGAGATGTTGGACATTTTAAAACCAATTTAACAATTGTGTAATGCTAGGATATAGTGAAATTAATTTAACACTGATTTCACTTTTTGAATATAGAATATTTTTTCTTTTTAAATAAAGAATTGAAAAAAGAAGCCCGCTATTAGATCTCTTGAAATTAAAGCCACGCCTTTTATCATCTAGTATAACTAATATTAACAATTCCTTTTTTTTCTGATCTTAATCTAATTTGTCAAGATAGTAATACTTGTATAAATAAAGAAATGGCTTTTTTTTTTCTTTTGGTTATACATGCAATTAGTCCTTAATAAGTTCCATTCTTTATTTAAACTTTTATTTGTAAGTTTTGTTTTACAAACAATATTTTCCAACTAGGAAATATAAATTTATTGAAGAATAATTGTAGTTCCTTTGTTAAATATTTAATTTCCTGTCCAGTACCTAGCAAAAAGTGGCATTGATATTATGAATATTGTGTACAAAATCAAACTAGAAGTTAAACGAAACAAAAAACCTGAGTACTTCATTTTCTTATGTGTATGAAGTTAAAATTATGAAAATTATTAAACTAAAAAAATGCAAACTTGTATTGAAATACAATTGTGATCAGGACAGTGGGTCAATTGTAATTTTTATTAAGCTATGACTCATCGCTTAAAGAATACAGATCTAAGTAAAAGAAGTATTTTAACTTTATGTATCAACATTTTTAATGCCAAATATAGCTCAACAGAATTTCTATTGTTAAATGTTTTTTTTTTCTCAGATGTCTATGAAGAATTTATAAACTTCAAGTGATTTTGTATCTCACACATGTGTGTTCAAACAATTTGACAAATGCATACTTTGTAAGAATTAACTTGTCAAGACTTTATTAAACTATATATTTTATTTATAATAAAAGTTTTTTTTTTCCTCCAGTAAAGAAAATGTAATTTTATTTTATAATTTTTTTTTTTTTAGAATTTAACAACTTTTTTGAAAAGATTTTTGATAATGCAGGGGTTAATCTAGAGAGAAATTAGGTCTGTTAAAGGACCCTTCACAAAATTCAAAAAGGGATCCTTCACAAAATTCAGTCACTCAAAAATGGACCATTCACAAAAATCAGAGTTTAAAGAACGATCGGGAATTTTTCTTGCCGTAACTATTTTTCAAAGTTACGAATTAGTTATCACAAAATTCCAAAAACAGGACCTTGGTCAAATATCCTGGATTGACCCCTGTAATAGTATTTCACAGGAAGGCTCCTTCTTGATTTTATGCCAGTACTTAAATGTGCTCTTCCATATTCATTAGAATTTGTATGACATTTCTGAATAAAATTAATCATAAATATTGCATGAATATCAAATAGATAAAATATTTACAAAACATACCTTTATTTGGAAAACTATATCAAAAACAAAACATTTCAACAGAAATACAAGCTTTGATATACTTTATACACTTAGCTTTTTTTTTTTAGTAAAAAATAAAATTTTGTTTCGATTTTTTTCTGGTAAAAATGCAATTTGTATTAAATTAAATTACATCTGTTTATAACATCACTTAGTATTCCACATCAAACACGTCCACATGATCCCCAGACTTGAAGCGTGACCTTTCTAGTACTCCAATGAGTTTCTGAACCGTATACTCGCATGTTAATAGTTGGTTTTGAGACTGTGCAGCTGAAAAATAAAAGATTCATATTTTATTTAAGTTAGTTATAGTTCTTGCTTTGTGGAATTATTTTCAATTGTAATAGCTCAGGCAATACTTTTCAAATCCAAAATGTATTAACCTTGAAAAGCAAAGATACATTTATAAAGACAATCTCTCGTAAATATCAGTGAGCATTGTTTGAAGACCCTGTAGCATTTAAAATTAAAATTTGATACTTATCCCATTGTGCCACTTACATTACACAAAAAGAGCAATTGATTTCAGTGGTGCTGAGATCACACACTGAAAAAATACCTAAAATTTCATCAATAAAGAACAACCTACTTTAAAAAACATAATAAGTCATGAAAATTATTAATCTCGTGCTATGTCTGTGTGTGACAGCAAGGGAGCGCAGCTGTCAATCCCAAGCTATTAAAAATAAGTTTATTTAAAAAAGACAAAATATTTTCAAAAATCAGAAAAATATACTGAATCAATGATGATAATAATGAAATGACTGTCGAACTTTAATGGTATGATCCTAATAGCTTCATGTTATCTCAACTGTATAATATTCACTAATATGTTGTGGCCATCACAATACTTTCTTCTGTATCTATCTCATGAATTCTTGGATCTAACATATACTGCTCATGTAGTCGCTTCTATAAAATTCTAATATTCGCAAATACAGGACGAGTTCAATGCTAAGAGATTTTAATTCATTGACATTAAACTTTTGGCGCCAATGTGTGCCCAGGGAATGTTTGAACACATAAATAAAGTGGGTAAATATTAGCATAGAGTCACCATAAAACAACAGTGTTACCAAATAAAATACTAGTGTAAATATTTGACCACACCTCAAATTTTCCACTTATCGAAATACACCTTGAAAAACAGAATTAAAGAGCAAAACTGAAAATTGTTGTAAAAGATTTGCTTAAATTACTTACAAACATTTTATTTATTAGCAAAGAGAAGATGGCAACAGATAAACATTTTGAATGATTGAAATTTTTCCTATGTTTTGCCAACAAATGAATTGCATGAAACAAACATTTAAAAAAAAAAATTTATCTTTCACATTGCTGATTTAATAAGGTAGAATTTTTGCTTGATTCTGCCAGTTATTTCCTGAAATCATACAAAAGTGCAGATAACATTTGATTGCCCCACCGTCCTCGATGGAATTAGCAACCAAATGTAATGGACACTAATTCACATGGGGCACATATGTACTAAATTTTATTTGATTGCATGCAGTTGTTTTTGCTCTAGAGCAGCCATAAAAAAATAGTCACAGACATATTTCGAAAATAGTCAACATGGACTCAGCACACCTCAAATCCTTCAAAATTTGAAAAATTTCCTGAATCCAAAACTTTCTTCAATGCATTAGATACCTACAGAAGAAAATAATTAGCTCTAGAGTAAATTTCTTCAAGATTCGAGATGAACCAGTCAGTTGATTTCAATCTATATATATAGAAATGAATGTATGTATCTTTGTTCCTAATACAAATCCAGTTTTCGTCGGATTTTCACAGGGTTGTCATTTCGTCCACTTTTTTGCAAAAAGTCCGGGACGCCGGAAGAAATGGACAAAATGGGAGAAATGAAAAAAAAAAAACTTTTTTTTCATACGTTTCATGTATAAAAATGTTATGATGTACAATTTGTATCTCTCTTGCATTACCTATTTTCCAAAATAGAATGATGGTACAAAAAATATAAAAAAAAGAATGGCAACTAACCCATTGATTTTTAACTAATTTTAGTTGAAAGAAATAAAATTTAGCATAGTGAATAAACTATTGAGTGCAATTACATTATTATAGATTAGACAAATAGAAAAAAAAGTGTTCTTTAATACATATTTTTAAAAAGAAATTAAAGAGTATTCTGTCACTTTAGATATTTATTTAATGCATTACAATCCCTTAAAAAGTAAACTTGATATAATATTTTCTCATAAATTCTATGGTTAAATTTTGTTTGAATTAAATACACATATAAATGTATATCATTCGTATTTGAAAATACATTAGATGCTACAAGTAAAACATTTAATTACTCTTTTGAAACTATTCATTAATTGCAGACAATTTCCTCAAATATTGCAGACGTAACAAATGAATTTTTGAAACTTATGAAAGCAGAAGAGCTTAAAATTCATAGTAAGTCTCCACAGAAAAGATTTGATGACTGCATCACCCCAGCTCACATTACATCATACATGTTACATCCAAAATACATGGGTCATGGACTTACAAGTGATCAAGAAGAAATAGCAAGGAATTGGGTGAATGACATTGATAAAAATCTCTTGTCAATGATCGTTAAGTTTTCTATTAAAGCATCTCCATTTCCACCAACCTATTTTTCTGAGGCGATCGTAAATAATCTATCACCAGCAGAATGGTAGGCATCACTGAAGAGATACGGTGACTTAGAAAGTATTTCCAGTTTTGCATGTCAACTTTTTCACTGTGTAGTCTCATCAGCAAGCATTGAATGTATTTTTTTAAATTTAGGCATGATACAAAGCAAGCCTAGAAATAGGCTAGGACTACAAACTGCATCAAAATTAGTATGGCTTATAAAAGCTTAAATTCTAAGGGCAAACAACTTGCTGATGAAGCATTTGACGATTACTGATTTTTTTTCTCTGTATGCACATTGGATATCCTTTAAACTTTAACAATATGACTTCTATTCATTTATAGAAAAAAATCCTTTTTCTTATTCTGCATTATTCATTTTCAGGGCTCCCACCAAGAATGTGATCCAAAAAAGTGAAAAAGTGACTAAAAAGTGACCAACCGAAAATAAACTGTTACCACTGAAATACTAAGTACACAATTTTATCACCATTTAAAACTTTACCTGTAATATTTTGAACATAAATAACACTTAAAATTTAAATTTATTCACAGAAAATATTATCTACCAAAACTTCAAAATTGTAGGCATTTTATTTCAACTATGAAACATGAACACACAGAATAGTAAACATTTTTTTTACTATTCTGTGTCATCATTTTTTTAGTAATTAAACAAGAATTGTACATACCACATCTGTTTACTGTTCAAAAATAGAAGTAGTAGAAAAATGCTTGACTATTCTTTCATCAATTAACAAAAATATTTTTACTTTTTGAAAATGAGATTTTTATCATTATCACAACAAGAAAACAGCCACAGGCATACATACCAGGGGTGTCTGACTCAGTAGTCGGAAGTTGTGCGCTACAAGTAGCGAAACTACTGTAGTAACTACATTTTTTGGTAGTTTGTAATGTAGCGTACTACTTTTAAAAAAAAGTAGAGTAGTGAGTAGTGCGATACAAAAAAGTATTAGTTTGTAGCGATTTCTGGAAACTACTTTTAAATTAAAAAAAAAAAAAAAAAGAGAACGAAGGAAACAAAACAAGGTTTAATTGACTCTGACTGGTGCACATCTTGCACGAGTACAACAGTGAACGCAATGAGAAATAAGAAACATAAAAATATGAGCTGATCCTTAGGTACATCATTTGGCGAAATACATTCTATCTGAAGCAAATGCACCCACAGCTCGATCATAGCATCCTAAGACTGCAGTTTCGTCCTTATTGTGGACTCCTCAGTTAGGAATAGCCAATGATCGAGCTGGAGGCAAATATCCTCTTATTGTAGTTAAGATTGCCAACAAACTGGTAGATAAAGTGAATTTACCTTACCAGCGAGCGTCCGTAAACCATGGTGTGGCTCCATGGTTTGAGCCATTGGGACCAAAAAAGAAAAGTAACAAATAAATTCAAAGCCAATTTCTAATTCTATTCTATATTCAAATGAGTTAATTTATTCAGACCATTTTTCGAATTTTTTCGGTCGAACCTCAAACGGTGTATGCTTTTTATTTATTTATTTTTTAAAAAGTTGCAAAGTAGCAACTACAATTCAAAAGTAGTTTGTAGTCGCTACATTAAAAAAAAAGTTGCAACTGTAGTTAACTACATTTATAACAAAGTAGTTGTAGTTGGCTACAAAATAAATGTAGTTTTTCCAACCACTGGTCTGACTATACTAACAATTTAGAAAACATTAACTGAACTTGGAATCTATGACAGCAGGTAAAATATTCTGTAGAAGACTTGAGTACAAAAAAAATGAAAAGTATGGAAAATATTCAGATAATAAATGAGCATGTGCCAAACACTTGAAAACAATCAGCCAAATTAATGGTGCATTGCATTTGCAAAGAATATTATAAACATTTCCAAATATAAGTTAACTTAGAACGTTCCCGGATACTAAAAGTAAAATTCAGGAAACCAACCAATAGTTTTAAATCATAGCTGGTCCTGCAGGATAAACTTCTAAAGCGAAAAAATACTATTTTACTAATGCATCTATTCCAAAATTCTACTGAAAACAAAATTCTGAAGAGAAACAGGTATAATATAGACGAGAGATAAGAATACTATACAAGAATTACATTTTTCAAAACTGGCTGCAGATTTACTACAAATAGCTTTGACAATTTAAGATATTTTTCATGTTCATGTCAAATCACATAGTTTAAAGCAGGGGGGGGGATCTTTTGACTATAAAATAAGTATATAAAATCAAAAAAAGTTTCTATAAACTAAGATAGTCCTCAGACAATGAAAAGAAAGTAACAGCCCAATTACATGCATATATATGCATGTTTTTTTTTCATACTATAAGCTAAATTCTTGAAAAATATACCGTAAGCATACTTTCAACTAACACATCACTTAAGAGCTGAAAATGCTTTTACGACAATGGAATACAGACATTTAAACAAACTATTACTAAACAAAGAACTGATCAGAAAAGGAAAAAAACATGTAGCTGGAATTCAAGAAAATTTCTACATTGGAATTAACTTCAAAACAAATTTTAGAAGTTCTAGAAAATACTGGAAAAGTTTTAGAAAACAGTCACCCCTGGAACGTGAAATGACAGCAGTTTACAAAAGCTTAAATTTCATCAGTCTTCGATTTTTTTGATAAAATGTTGTGATTACAGAAGACTTTCTCTTCTGCAATTTTTGTTCTATTTAAATAATACAAATAAAGCGGACTAATGAGACCAAAACGATAAAAAACGAACTAATCGGTCCAAAACGATTAAAAAAAAGCGGACTTTGGTGGGAAAAGCCGAACATTTGGACAGGTGAATGAAAGAACTGTTGTTTTTTTTCGGTTTCATCATCCATAGTGTCATCCAGGGGGAAAAAGAATTTTCTTCCTCCAGCCCTCGTACGGTATCGGTACTGAACGACGATTTTGATGGTCGAAAGAAAAGTTCAAAGGATATTTGTCCCTTGGTCAGATTTTAAAAAAAGGTGACAAAATCAACATTTTCCCCAAAAAAGTGACAAAAAGTGACTTTTGGTGACCAATGAAAAAAAAAGTGACTTTTAGTGAAAAAAGTGACTTGGTGAGAGTCATGCATTTTACGTTATATTTTTTGAGGATTTAATGAATGTTGCCTCATTGTAAAATATTTATGTACACAACATTTTTTTATGGATACATTAATGTTATTACAGGAACATATTCCATGGCAGATTTTCTTTCTTGACATCAAATAATGTTTGCTTCATTGGGTTTTTAATATTTTGAAACTCAAACCTTTTAAAATTTTTATTTCTACTTTTATATTTTATTATTTTATATGCACTTTTATTGTTGGTTGTGAAACTCCTTCACAACAAATGAACATCTTAAAATTATTTACTGCTAATGTGTGCTCTCATAAGCATTAAATCTTATTGTTAATATTCATTTATTTTGTACAGATACTATATTTTTATAGTATCTGTTGTTTATTAAATATTTGTTGGTATACATGATTATGTGTGCTAATTTTGGTAATAAAACTATTACCTCATTGAAAAATATCAATATTTTAAAACATTACTTTTAAACTTTGGATTTTTTAATCAAGAACTATCATTTTCTTTAAAGTGGACAAAATGCTATTTTGTCCGGGGCGGTTTTTTCCGCCCCGGACGAAATCAAACAACCCTGGATTTTCATCAAACTTGACACAGAGGCACCTTGATGCACTAGAATTCACATAGGCAGGGTTTTGAAATTTTTTAAGAAATCGAAAAAGAATATGAGTATTTAGTAGCAAAGATTACGATTAACAATGAATTATCAATTTAAGGCTCACCTATTTGATTTTTGCATGAAATAATTCAAAAACAATTATAATTCATGTTCTAATTACCTTCGAGCATTGGCACAAATATTGTATGATGCAGAAAAAAATAAAGGTTTCAACATACAGGGTGTCCACTCCAATTGTGGACCAATAGCTAATTTCTAAACCATTAGAGATAAGCATATAGTTCATTTAGGAAAAAATCTCGAAATTACGAAAGGAATTTTGGGTCTATTCAATGTTTTTCAAAAAATCAAATTTTGAAAGAGTTACGAAATTTAAATTTTTATACAGCCCCCCAGTCCTATCAATCATATTTAGTAAAACATTCTTGACACTGTAATGTTTAAAGCTAAAAAAAAAAATAATCTCTTCTACCACAAAAATTGACCGAGTTATGACGTTTTGAAAAATCAAGATTTTGCATTGTTTCATGACGTCATGGAGAGATCACTCCCTCCCATTTGATTTTTTGAAAAACATTGAATAGTATGAATAGACCCAAAATTCCTTTCGTAATTTTGAGATTTTTTCCTAAATAAACTATGCTTATCTCTAACGGTTTAGAAATTAGCTATTGGTCCACGATTGGAGTGGACACCCTGTATATTTAATGTTAATTTTTGCGAAAATTTTTTGGTTCTCCTATTAGAGGAATTTTTTGGTCCTCCTATTAGAGGAATTATGCAAAGATTGATGCAATTTTTTTTGCAAATATTGATAGAATTCATACAAATAATATTTTTAGAGCTATGTTGTATTAATAAGCACCCGGCAACACAGGGTAATAAGCTAGTGATTTTAAAAAAATGCAGAGGAAAAGTTGGAAAGATTTTGTGCATAAATTATTCCTAGCAAGTTGCACTTCATGTAAATTATCTTAATTTGTTAACATTAAAATTAGATAATTGTTACGTTGTTTCAAGACAAGTACACATTAACATGTTTTTTCTTCTTTTCCCTATTATGTACATGAAAAATGAAAGCAAATTATACATGTAATATGAAAGAAGCACACACCTTGAAATTGTTGCTTTATCTCTGGCAAAGCTTGCTCTAAAATTTGAGGAAGCATGTCTGTAACCAGAGGTCCAGGGGCATAGTTCAAAACAACAACACTTTTATCTTCTTCCGCTAATACTCGAAAATACATTTCTCTTGCTGCTTTTCCTATTTAATTAGAATTTCAAACTAATGATACATCAAATTAAAAGGTATTTACCATGATCAAAAGTAATTAGTAATATTCTTTTATGCAGAATTGCTACCTAAGTAGCTAAGCAGTGTAAAAATTAGCAGTAATACTCGGCAGATTTCACTAAAAGGAGCCCCATGAAAAAAATCCACTTTCTCTAAAACTGGGTTTTTCAGAATCATACATGTTCATAATTTTACTACAGAAACATCACAATTGTTACAATAATTTTTGTCACTGCACTACTTTTTGGTAAGTTGTTTAAAGTAACCTTTTATTATATTTCGGACTTTTTTTTGTACACTTAAAAATACATATACAAAAGACTCTCCATGTCTGGATTTTACTTTACTAAAAGTTGCGTGTATATCAAGTTTTTGATGGTCCCAAATTGCTTTAAATGTTGTGTGATTTTTTTTAAATGTTAACTCAAAATCCACTCAGTTTACCTTGAAGTTTCAGATAGTCATTTCAATATTTATCTTCCTGATTTTTGTTTGTTAGATAGTTAACCTTTTGGATCCGGGCTGTTTTTTAGAAATTTTTCTTTCGACCCAGGTAGTATGACAGTTGAACCACAGATTTCTTATCTGCCATTAAAAAGAAAAGGTATAAACTGTCGTGCCAGATGTATAAAACCTTGAAAAAATCCCCGGCTTCAAAGGGTTCGAGTGAAAATCTCAACCCTGTCCTCTAAAAAAAAAAAAAGACTTACAGTACAGCATGTGTACCGCCTGGCTCCTAAAGGTTAATAAGAAATCCAACCACTTGACTCTTAAATGTCTGAGAAAATTCTTGCTGCCACTTTTGCTTTTTATTCCTTTGGACCTTAAGGCCATTGCGGGCAGCATGTCATGTGCCTGAGTCCTATCCCATGAGAGACTAAACCGGTTGAATTTCTCACTTACAGAAGTTTGGCCGATTGCAGATTTTAGACACAGCTTTTTTTTGAACTGCTGTACGCTCAACCTTTAAAAAATTAAGAAAATTACATTTTTAAAGATACTTTGGTTATGTCAAGTATTTTTTTTTGTCCCTAGTGTTTTGAGATATCAAAGGTCAAATATCCTTATACATTTTAACACATTAAAATGATCAAGTTTTCTAAATTTAGTTTTTGCTATACTTAGTGCTTGACTAAGGCAAGCTCTACTAAAACAAAATGTATAGAAAAGCGGTAACTAATATCTAGAAAAAAAGAACTTTGATACTCTATTAGGGACAACCCCCCCACCCCCTAGCAGCATTGTGATGATATGATATTGATCTTCGAAAACTTTACAATGCTGCCAACTTAGCTTTGCCCCAACTATATGTGCCATCATGATACCTACAGTTAAATTCTTATTTCTAACACTGGGGATAATAAATATAAATATTTATGAAAAACATATTTCCTCTCTGAAATTCGTCCATTATTTTAAGTTTCCTTTCAAAGCCAGTAGCATCATTTGGGGGAGGGCGGGGGGTACATTCAGTGGATGACGATCTTTAGAGAGTTGGCACTAAAATGGATTTATGATTTTGAAAATATTCAATACTAAAAATAAGTGGGTTTAGTTACAGCTGTTAAAAAAAAACCATTGGGTCCAATTCGGCCAACCCTGATACATATGCAAACAAACACAGCAATCCAAGGGCGTATATAAGGGGTGGGCTCAGGGGGCCCGGTCCCCTCCCGAAATTAATATAACAAATTTAAATGAAACATAACACTGTTCGACAAAAAAAAACCTTGAAAATGCTTCTGGTATTTTGAAGGCTGATTCTTATGTAAAATGACCCCCTGAATCCGAATATGACCCCCGTTTTCCCCCATCACGTCCCAATTTTTTTTAAAACGCCCCCCTTTTTTTTTCATTTTTCCTTAGTTTCAGGGCTATTATATTTTTTTTGGAGGGGAAAGGAGCCTTATATTCACCAATAAATTTTTTTGAAGGTCAAGAGAGACTCAAAGTTTAAAATCATGAGCACCGAGAAAAAATCGGGGAACTTGGGGGGGCGTGGCCCCCCAAAATATTTGAAAAATCACCAAAAACGATCTTTTTATTCTAGTTTCTTTAAAAAGACCTTTAAAACATTTTTTTCGGTGCAGAACCAGAGTATAGGATCCACTCCTATGGTTCCTGGGTCAGAAAAAATTTTCACGCTGTAAAATTTTTTTAAAAAAATAAAATAATGCTTTAAAAATCGCACTTTGCACTCGAGTTTTAAAGCAGGTCTTCAGCCAAAAAAAAAACAAAATTGTGGCTGATTCTTATGTCAAATGACCCCCTATTTCCAAATATGACCTCAGTTTCCCCCCTCCACCCCCTCTTTCCAGAGAGTCCCCCCCCCCCCAATTCAGAGTCATTTTACTAATTCGGAGGGGAAAAGTACATTACGTAACCCGTTAACATAATTCTAAAAGGCAACAGAGGTTCAAAGTTCAAAATCATGTACATGTGTACCAAAAATATAAACTAGGGCGGTATACCTCCCCCCTCCCCCCCCAAAAAAAAAGAAAAGAAAATTCAATACTCTGATTTTTCACAAAAAAAAAAAAAAAAGGTTTAAAACGTCTCTTAGAAAAACAAGAAAAGAAGATTTTTTTTTTGTTGGGGGGGGGGGGGGTACACCGCCATAGTTTATATTTTTGGTACACATGTACATGATTTTGAACTTTGAACCTCTGTTGCCTTTTAGAATTATGTTAACGGGTTACGTAATGTACTTTTCCCCTCCGAATTAGTAAAATGACTCTGAATT
Source organism: Uloborus plumipes (assembly GCA_038373865.1). NCBI lineage: Eukaryota > Metazoa > Arthropoda > Arachnida > Araneae > Uloboridae > Uloborus > Uloborus plumipes. The sequence continues at coordinate 77,146 of JAXGGA010002897.1, forward strand.
GGGGGGGGGGGGACTCTCTGGAAAGAGGGGGTGGAGGGGGGAAACTGAGGTCATATTTGGAAATAGGGGTCATTTGACATAAGAATCAGCCACAATTTTGTTTTTTTTTTTGGCTGAAGACCTGCTTTAAAACTCGAGTGCAAAGTGCGATTTTTAAAGCATTATTTTATTTTTTTTAAAAAATTTTACAGCGTGAAAATTTTTTCTGACCCAGGAGCCATAGGAGCGGATCCTATACTCTGGTTCTGCATCGAAAAAAATGTTTTAAAGGTCTTTTTAAAGAAACTAGAATAAAAAGATCGTTTTTGGTGATTTTTCAAATATTTTGGGGGGCCACGCCCCCCCCAAGTTCCCCGATTTTTTCTCGGTGCTCATGATTTTAAACTTTGAGTCTCTCTTGACCTTCAAAAAAATTTATTGGTGAATATAAGGCTCCTTTCCCCTCCAAAAAAAATATAATAGCCCTGAAACTAAGGAAAAATGAAAAAAAAGGGGGGGCGTTTTAAAAAAAATTGGGACGTGATGGGAGAAAACGGGGGTCATATTCGGATTCAGGGGGTCATTTTACATAAGAATCAGCCTTCAAAATACCAGAAGCATTTTCAAGGTTTTTTTTTGTCGAACAGTGTAATTGAACTGGCAGTTGTTCGAAAAAATTTCCAGACTTAAGCTCCGAAGCTACGAGAGTGAAAAGCAGCCGAGCTAGAGGGGACCAGCAAGTTTTTATCTCTTTACTAATGTTGAATTGACAAAATAGATTACTTCCAGTAGCGGATATAAGGAGAAAATTGAAGCCTGTGTTCCGGGTGGAAATTTCAGAGCGCAACAAATTCAATTGTGGCTCAAAGAACAGACTCAAAAGAGAATCATTACCTTATTTTTTTTCAGGAGAAGAATCATAGCAATATTTCTTTCTCGAACGTTACCAAACATAGCCTAAAAATACACTTTTAGGCCAGAAAATTCGAAAAACTTCCAACAGAGAGTGCTGACCCCCTTTATTTAGTTTTAACAAATTGTAGCATACAAGTTGTGTTTCTGAAACTTCAATAAAACAAAGTTTCTTGGGGCTTCTGAATTCTTTTCCAAACTTTTATCTTCGTAAGATCATTAAAGCTTGACGAAATGGGGTTTTAGAATGTATGGGGGTGGGGGGGGGGAGGGCAAGCTTGGCATATGGGCCCCCTCCGAAATTCTAACCTATATACGCCACTGCAGCAATCTTATGTTTGTACTAGAGATGTCTATGCCCTGGATGAAAAAGAAAAACACTGACAAACATGCCCTTTAAAAATCTCAACAGAGCAATGTGCACCGTAATTCCCATCCCCGCTCCTTGTGAGACTTTCATATTAAAATATACACCAGCGATCCCTATTGTTTTCCAATGTAGCATTTACCCCCTATTCTATTCGGAGACCTATCCTATTTGGAGACTTGAGAAGTTCTAATTCAATTGCATTTTACTAGTAAAACAAGTTTTATACATTAATCTTATAATTTAAAATACATATCTTACCAGTACAATATAAATTCCATCCTTTAAAAGGCTGAATGGCAGCTAACGAAGAAATATTGATTATAAGCTTTCGTTTAGCATCTCCGAAAACTTTGAGAAAAGCCGATGTCAGGAACATAGCGGAATGAAGATTAAGATTAAAATAATCTTTGATTTCTTTAGATGATATACAACTGGTCACTGTTTTCGATATATCACCTAGTGTACCTGCGTTGTGAACTAAAACTGCTTGTTGAAATGTGCAACCTGTTTGATGAAGATATTTTGTCAAAAGATGTTCGTAACTAGGACTATCAAGAATAGCCAAATCGAGTGCAACAACTTGCGTTTTAACAGCGCTAGTTTTCTGAATTGCATCTTGAGTATATAACAACTTTTGATTATCGCGAGCAATTAACAAAGTACAACTACCGTTGCAGAACCTTTTACAAAATTCAATTGCTATTGTTTGGCCAAGGCCACGACTAGCTCCAGTGACAATAAAAAACGTTGGAAGATTCCAATCAATGGAACAAGAAGATATAATATCAGCCATATTATTGGTAAAAGAGAAGTCTCCTTTCACAAAAGTGAAAAATTCTTTGAGAACGTCTCAAAACGTCACCGCAAATCGCTCATGAAAACATTCAAAACAAACGGGAGAAAAGAGCTACGCCATTCGTCGTTTCCAAGGAGGTTAAAGGGGAGGAGCTAAATCTCTGCTATCTAAAAGTGGCAACGAATTCTCACCGCCGCCAGGGGAAAAGCTCCCTACTTCCTACGGGAGTCAATGTAAATGATACTGAATCTGTCATCTTTTTAAATGCTGATATGGGAAAGAAAAAAATTTTTTTTCAACTGGATTTTGGTGCAAATCTTCGATTGACATTATGAATTAAATATGATTTTCATCCCACGAAAATAGGTGCCGTATTCTTTGAGAAATAGGTTTAATCGAATGCACTTACCAACTTGCCAAATCTGACAGAATCTCATTTTTTAAAGACTGCTGTTGGCAAGAATATTTCTATTTAAATTGGAATTTTGCTCAAACCATCGATTAACATTATGAACTAAATATATTTAATAAATATATTTAAACTAATAATTATTTTGTCTACTAAATATATTTAATTAATAACAAAATTAAATACTGACAAAATTAATTTTTTGCCTCATGCTTAATTTATCAACAATTTAGAGAACTGATTCTCAGCAAAAATTATATCGTACAATGCAAAGAAAATGTCACATACAGTCGCATATATGTCAAATTTGGCAAGTAGCTAGATGCATTCGATTAAACCTATTTCTCAAAGAATACGGCACCTATTTTCGTGGGATGAAAATCATATTTAATTCATAATGTCAATCGAAGATTTGCACCAAAATCCAGTTGAAAAAAATTTTTTTTCTTTCCCATATCAGCATTTAAAAAGATGACAGATTCAGTATCATTTACATTGACTCCCGTAGGAAGTAGGGAGCTTTTCCCCTGGCGGCGGTGAGAATTCGTTGCCACTTTCAAACAAGCGCAGCCGTAGAACATTTCTCTCCTTCTTTCTACTCCGTGGTCGTTTCACATGCTTGGCGGCGATACCAACTAACTACAAAACCTATGTAAATTGACGGCAGTAAATATGCTTTTGTATTTTATCCACAGGTGGCGCTAAAAACGATCGTAAACCTCTTATTTAAACACGTGATTTATGCAGTTGCTCAAAAAAGGGACAAGTTTTTTTTTTTTTGAGAAGATAAATATGGTTATTGATAAAATTTAATAGTTTCATTGAAATTTTTAGTTTAGTAGGGAATTTTCACTCTCCCGCAGATATTGCTGAAAACGAATTCGTTAGCTATTTGGTGATGTCGAGGAGTGGGATCTTGTGCAGTGGCGGCGCTAGCTATGGGGCGGGGGGGGGGGGGCAATTGTCCCCCCCCCCCGTCGGAAATGTCTTGCCCCCCCCATCGGGGAAAATTTCTAACTTCGTCGGGGAAAAAATTTCCGACGATCAAATTTTCCGACAGAAATCTAAGTGCCGAAATCTCTTCTGATTCCGACAGACCAGTAAAATAATTTCAATAAAATCATTCAACTGAAAAAGCTTTATTTTTTCTTAAGATATTCCCATTATCTGACTAAGTACGCAATGCCCAGACTAATTTCGAACACGAGAACCTTCAGGACTCTCCATCGTCTCTTTTGGATGAACGTAAGTTCTGTTGGAGAAAGTTATTTTTGTTCAGGTGGAAAAGGACAAAATACTGCAAATTTTGCTTTTATTCTGGAGCAAGAAAATAAAGATTTGCTCTTCATTTCTTCTAACCCTACTGCATTTAGTATAGGATGATTTTCAAGTGCTCTATTATAGAGGTACCATACCACTAACTTGAAGCATTAAACCCTTTCTTTGATTTAAAAAAAACAAAGAAAATGCGTCCCCATGCAGTTTATTACTACTAAAATATTATGACAAGCATGTATTAATAAATGCTTGCAAAGTTCTAATGTTAACCTTGTTTTTTTATGATTATTTCAAAAAAAAAAAAAATCGATTAAGAGTCCCCACGCCCCCCTCCCCCATCTGACATGAATCAGTTTTAGTTTTGAAAATAGGAAGGGGGGACGGGGGGAGACACTTACCTTATCTCAGACACACACCTAGCATTGAGATATGCCTTGTTAAAAACATGCAAATGACATGACTAGATATTGAAGCAGGCTACTTATGAAAAAGATGATTATTTCTATTTATAAACAAGTGCTATTAATCAACAATGGTTTTAATTTTTAATGGTATAAATTTAAGTTTTTGAAACTTTCACACCCTAAGTATTCCTGAATCTGTAGGAAAGCCCATTTGTAACAGTTCTATTTTGTAAAAGACAAGATAGCTGAAACCATTGTCCAAAGCTTCTTAAATATACATTAAATATTACAATTCGGTTGATGATATTATTAATTGATATTGTTAATAATATTAATTATTAATCAATTGACATTGATTAAATGCAATTCAGAACTTTAACTTAACAAATATATTTTTATATGAATGAATGCATACAATATATATCAACACCAGCATAAGAAATAGTAAATTTAACATACAAAAACCCAGAAAAACCCACAAAAACCCGGAAGGGTTGGGTTTATTGTAGAAAAACCCGGGTTTTTGCCAACCCTGCCTGAAGTGATTTCAAATACTTCATCACAGCGATGATTTTGCTTTGATAAAAGCGGCTGAGGTGGCCCTGGGAAGGGCCGTTTTTTTTTTTTTAAATTTAAATTTGTGCAAGAAATCATAACGCGCAAAACAATATGACAACCAGCTCATCGAAATTAGTCTCGGAACCAAACAGATCAAACTTCGCTCTCTGTAAGAAAAGAATTGCGCATGCGCTAGCGAAAAAATCTCGTTTTCAGTGCGAGGAATGACGAAAGAAAACTGTTTATCTTTCGCTTTATGATGCCCAACGTATTCGTGCACTCTAGACGCTAGTCAAATCTTCCCCTTTCGTTTTCTAACCAGAGGTCCCACCCATAAACCGCCAGCAGCGTGGCAAGTCATTGTCACTTTCTGAGAATCTGATAGACCAGCCGCTATAGACACGTGTTTCTCTCAGGGCCTTTGCCACTACCAAGGAGGGCTGATGATACTCGGGAAGAAAGGAAAAGACATCCCTCCCCTGGTGAAGGGGCTGGCTATCTCCCTTAGGCAGGACTCCGGAATTGCGAGAGTCGCCAGAATCATATTGTACGATTGTGCATCGTCAGACAGTTTTAATTAGTGTAACACGAGTAACAGGTGTCGGTCGGGGGGGGGGGATGATTTTTGGCGGGAGCTTGAAGCAAGTCTTTGGCTTCAGACACTTCAGAGAATAGCAGAAAGAGCAGTTTAAAAAGAAAGACTTTTTCGTCGAAAGAAATTTTTCCGCCGGTCTTTCTCGCCATCATCGGCGTGTCGATCTCCTTTGTGGTGTGGATCTCCTGTTGTCTTTGAACCTTGATAGGTTGACTTAGAGCCGCTATATAGACAGGCCGGCGCATCAAGATTAAGTTTCACCACTTTGGATCCAATTCCTTAACTTTTACTTTCAAATTTTCATTGTTGCGGAGTAGGGTTACCAGAAAAAAGTTTTGGCGTAATGTTAATCTTTGCCAAATCCACGTGCCGCTAATAATTGCTCACAGTGAAAAATTACCAAAACGCGATTACTGGCCAGAAAAGACAACCACTCAAACACACAAACACGCGCTGGATCCAAAGTGGTGAAACTTAATCTTGATGCGCCGGCTCGTATATATAGGGGCCTTAGGTTGACTGAAACGTTTTCCTTCATCAACAAGGTAACAAGCAGAAATTATTATGGTTTGCTTTAAATTTCCTTTTTTTTTATTAAAAAATGCATGTGTTCTTTGTTTTAAAATACATGTCAATAAATGGGAAGCATATCTATAAATCGTAGCAAACGCTTTAATTAACTGTCGCATTATGAGATTACCGTTATATGATTTTTCCATTAATATATTAAATGATAGTAGCAGAATGTAACTGCTGTTGGTTGTTTGTAATGCCTTTATAACTTTTGATCTAAAAGTAAAAATAAATTGCACCTGCATTAATTTTAAATGTTTTACTGTGCACAAAAAAAATAGTTTTCTTGCACTTTAGAAAACATATTTTTTCTTTTCTTTGGTTCGAATTTTAAGCAAATAGGTAAACAAATGGAATCACACTGTTGCGCACTTCTTTAACATAGGGCGGTTCTCCCGGTCCCCTGCAAGTTTTTCATTTAAGGAGTCGTCAATCTCATTTTGCAGTGTAAAAAAAGGGAAAAACCTTCCCAGTATTAAAAAATAAATAAAATGTATAGAAAGACATGAATCAAGATGATTAAGTTTTTTTTTCTGTAAAATTTCGATAGGAAATGTGATCTTTAAATCTTAGTTAAGGATTTCCTGTAATCTAACTTCTGACTAAAGAAATATTATTTTCGAATGTTTTTTAACCGAAAGGAAAAGTAACATCATAGAAACCTTTGCGAGCAGCAGTTGAAATAAATAGTAACAATAATAAAAATCGTGATTGCTTCATTGGGGCAGCTGACCAGGGCCATCACCGAGAGTCAAACTGGGCGATTTTTTATCAGTTAGGTCACAGGGCCGCCTCCCCCATCTGACAAAGGTTGGCTTCTCGTTTTTCTTAATGGGAAAAAAATCAAGAGATAGGAAATTTTAAAATTACTCCCCCCCCTCCCCCCAAGAAACAACAACAACCTATAAAGCCAACTAGATTTTCAAAACGTTGTCGAAAAGAAGCACATAAAATTTTTGTTTTGGGGGCAATTTTGAATAATTTCTGGGAGAGTCTCTGTACCACAACCCTTACCCTATCGCCGTCAAAGGCGCCCAATAATTGCATTTTTAGGAGTTAATCTTAAGAATATTTCGGGGAAGAGTCCCGAACCAAACGATGCCCCTGTACTTTTTTTTTTTTTAAATAAGAAGCCGCTTTATTTCTCAAAAATAGAAACTGTGAACAAGTGGTTCTGATTAAAAATTATACCACACGTGGTACCCTCTCCAATTAAGAAATCTGCAAAAAAAACTCTGCAACTTAGTCAAAAATTGCCAACAAATGGGATTTTTAGACTTAAAACTAAAAAATATATATATATCCAGTGTAGTGCACCATTGCCCCTCTACATAATTAAAGATTGTCTAAAATAGCGTTTTTAGGACTTGAATTTCAAAATAACTGCATATTATAAGAAACTCAGTTTTCGTAACTAAATTTTTTAATTATACCTGTGCCCCCCTGTCGGGCAAGCTTGCCCCCCTGTCGGGCATTTCCTAGCGCCACCTCTGATCTTGTGCCAAGCTCAAGAATCAGGGGCTCTCGCTGGGTGTTTTTTTGTGTTGAAGTTTGAAAAATGCATTTTTAAAAACTATCTTTTGTGTCATTTGGTTAGGCGAATACCCTAACGTTCGGAAACTTGAAATCTTGTATTCGCAATTTCCGGCTATGTTTGGAGCTAAAATATCAGAGGAAAGCGCAAAAGTCAGGCACCCTTTACTAATTTCTTTAAAAAAATTCAAATTAAAATTAAAAAAAAAAGCTATTTTTAAAAATAGTTAAATAAGGTTCGGGTATTGTTATCAGAAAATGTTTTAACATTGAAGTTTCAAAAACGAATTCAAAGCTTTAGATGTATTTATAGAATTTTCTTGTGATTGTTGAGTGTTATTCTTTAAAAAATGAAAATAACTATTTGGAGATTTAGGTTTTAAAATTTGTTTGTATTTTTAACCTTTGAGCTGATAATAAGATGTCAAGAGAGTTAAAAGCTTCCTTTTACTAGCCCATATGACAAATCAAGGTAACCTAGGATTCTAACTTATTGAAATGAAATAAATCAATTTTTACTTTCTTCTATATCTTTATCGAATTTCGACGGATTTGCACGTCACAATTTGGAACACATATGTGCCACTATGTAAACTGGTGCCCATTAGATTGGGGAGCAAATTCCTCCAAGGGGTATGGCGCAATCAAACGTTTTGTGTGCTTTGGGTGACACTTTTATCTCACGAAAAAACTGGCAGAATCAAACAAAGATTGGTCCATAGGTAGACCCTATCAGGTGCAGGTGCTGATTCAATTGTGGTGTTGAGAAATCGAACGTTTTTTTCATTATTTGTGACTGTTATATCTGAAGAAGTAACGAACGGAATCAAGCAAAAATTGAGCCGCAGGTAGACCTTAGAGTTTACAAGACCTAATTTAATTTTAACACTAGTAGTTTTAAGGGTGGTGGTGCAATCTATAATGTTCTTTTTTTTTCCTTGCAACTGCTATTTCTCAAGAACTATTGCTGCGATTTAAATGAAATTTAGAACAACAATGAACCTACATGGAAACAAGCCCTGATTCAATTTTTGCGCCAATCGCTCTAGGGGAGGGGAGGGGGAGATAGGGGACAAGTGTCTTCAAAGGTCCAATTGAGCTAATAATTTGGCACAGCTATGGATACAAAATTTAATTGACCTTTAACATTTCTCAACATCATTCAAAACACTACTGGACTGCTTGCTTTATTAAAGAGACTCACCTGAATAAATTGGAGCTCATACAAGATAGTTCTTTACAAGATCTTGATAATGACTTCAACTGATCTATCCTTCAATTTTTGAACCTGGTGCTGAGGTTTTAATTACTGCCTCTGATAGTACTTTATCCAAACTTGATTTTGTTCAAAATAATGCCCACAGACTTGTAACTGAGGGATCTTTTTGAACACTTATCCTTGCTATGGAATTACAAACCAGTATTTGTTGTTTGCATAACAGACGACTCCATATGTCACAGACTTTCGGAAAAAGTCAACTGTGCAAAAAAAGTTTTAGGATTAAATATCATCCTGCTGCTCTGAAACTTAAAGTACAACATACTTTTTTTTTCCAAAAAATTTTGAAGTGCATGAACATTCCCAGCAGCAAAAAATTCCTCCTTTCACATCTACCATTTTCCTGCGTATGATGAAATATGCAGTTCCTGTTTATGATCTTGTTCTCCATGTTAGGAAGGGAGTATTTTCTCAAGCAGAATTCAAAATAGCTACTCTTGACATAACTTATGAAAGGTACCTAGATGATAGGTGCATACATATTTACATTGATTGATCGGCCAAGACTTCAAAAAGTAAATAATTAATTTTATCCAATTTAACTATTTTGTTGAAGGAAAAGAAAAAATTTGAAAATAAGATCATTATAACACATACTACAACTTGAAGATCATAATTTTGGAACATTAATAATATTAAAGAGGTTCTTAGTTCAAGAAAGAAAATTGCTTTTAATTCTGCTAAAACACAGCTGTTTTGTTTTTTGGGCAGTTAGAAATCCAAATCGAGCAACTTTTTTCAGCATGTTGCTTATTTTTTTAAAGGAAAATTTTGGAAGATAATTTCTGTGACAATATCTCTAAACTCCTCCTCTCAGCATCATTAAAAATCACTTAAAATTTCACTTTTAGGGTTTCAATGAATTAGCTCTGATCTGAACCTTTTCTTCCCTTGAAATGTGTCTGATGGTTTTAAGATTTTAATTTCGAAAACTTTTCGGAAAGAACACCAAACACCATCCTTGCTGATGTCACTAGAAATGTACTGCAATTGCGTTTTTTTGGGACTTCAATCTTAAAAACCATTTGTGAGAGCATCCCCCCAACCCCCAAATACAATTTAGAGTGCGTTGTGCACTGCTCCACATCATTGAAGATTGTAAAATTATGTTTTTGAAACTTCATTTTAAAAAAACTGTAAGAGAGAAAGTGGCCAAAACCCATCCTTTTGCAGGAGCCTATCCAGGAGAAGATATCCTTCACTCCCCGCGCCCCTCTCTGCCAAAAATTTTTTCTGGCTGTGCATCATTGCCTTTCAGCTCTTCCCCAAACATTATCATGAATGGCTTACGAGTGCTTTTTTTAAGATGGGGGAACTTTTCCCCCCTATTTTTTATAAGGAAAATACAGTAAACTCTCAACAACTCAAAGTCCCAAGCAGAGGCAGGTCTAACGGTACGCATACTAAGGGTCCGCGTGGGGCCATGTCAACCCGTGATGTGCCGTGAGGCCCCGAAATTTTCCTAGAATGTAAAATTCGAATGCACTGGTTTTAGATATAACTGCAACCGGTAGCTAAACGAACGAGCTTTTTTGCAGCTGGGGACTAATATATACCAATAGGCTAATAAGGTCCAACCTAGGGGCCCCGCTCTGGGGGCCCCAAATTTGTTTCATAAATATTTTAAAAGACGATGACCTACGCTCAACTGGAATTTATATCAATAGGCACTATCAATTTATATCACTAAGAGCTAAAAATATGATGTTGTGCTTGAACCATTTCAAATCATCTTTGAGCAAAACATCACTAGAAAAAAGAAAAGAATCATTTAAACGTTTAAAGAACATGTATAGTAATGACATTAATGCTTGCACTTTGGAAAATGAATTTGATCATTTTGTTATGTTTATGAAAGAAAAAGAGGACTCATTCAAATCTGAAAATTCAGACAATTTAAGTCTCTTGTGTCATAATATTTATCAAGCTGCTAGAGAGATGTCTTGCACATTTCCAAACATGGAGACACTTTTGAAAATATTTTTGACATTACCTATGTCAAATGCATCCGGTGAAAGATCGTTTTCTGTTTTAAAAAGATTTAAAAAATATTTACGTAGTAAAAAGGGAGAAGAGAGGCTTAACAACTTAAGCCATACTGTATATTGAACAGGAACTGTTGAACCGCATCAACAAGGAAAACATAATTAATGATTTTGCTGCAATTAAAGGTGGACGAAAATTTATATGAGGTATGTAAATAAAAAATATTGGTAAACTGTATTGTTTTTTTTTCTCGGGTGGGGGGATTTTTTCACCCCCTTTTTTAGAGTGAGGTGGAGGGGGGGCCTCAAAACTTTTACTGCTTAGGGCCCCCCTTTCACTTGATCTGCCTCTGGTCCCAAGGGGCCGACCAAAACCTTTGAATTATAAGCAGTTGGATTTATGGAAAATCCCCACAGCCTTCCCAAGGGTTTGGGATCCAATAAAAACTTTGCAATAGAGGAATATTCGAGTTATAAAAATTTCACTGCTCTTTCTTGGTTTCTGCAATTCCACAGCAAATCTTGCAATTAATACACCCCCCTCAAAAAAAAAAAAAAAAACTTTCTTAAAATACTTTCTAAAACAACACAAGCAAAATAGAACAACTTTTTAATAAAATTTCAATTTTAAAATAAGTTACACAAAATGTACATTCATTTTTAGAAATTATTTAACATTTAAAACTTAATAATTCATAAATTTCTTATTTACAATTGCTAAGCATGACTAGTCAAATTGATACGAAATAATTTTAAAATAAATCCTAGTTATTTATGTAACAAAAATTTACACTTTGTACACAACTCTTCAATACATTTAAATAATGTGTTACTTCAGCATACAATTAAATATTTACAAAGAAATCAAATAAATAAAAATCTTCAATAAAATCAAGGTATAAATTTATATTTACAAATATAATTTAAGATTCTATCTGTGGGTAGCATATTTTTTGGATTTTTTTTTTTTTTTTTAACCCAGAAGAGAAATAGTGCTTAAGTTGTAAAAAACATTTTTGGGGTATGCCCCTTTTTATAGGATAAGTGTCATCGTTGATTTTTGTTTGGCCAATTAAGCTCAGTTAAGATTACTCGTACCTTTTTTAAAATTCAGACAGCAGACATTGTTTTAAAAAAGGGTAGTCTGAAACCAATGTACGTTAAATTAGCATTATCCTTTAAACAATATGCAACAATTTAGGGGGACATCGTTCCCACCAACTACAGCACCGGTGGAACCCACACAACTTCTTTTATGGTTATTGAATCAGTCATAATTTTCAATGACTCAAAAGGATGAGTGCGTGTACCTCACCTAGGCATATTCCTTTTAATTAAAAGCCAAATGAAGGGGATAAATTCAGGCAGGGATGGCAGGATTCCTGCAGCAATTTAACAAATTTTTTCCTTGAAAAGTGGGGATGTGAAACCCCTGCTTATGGAAAAGTAGAAAAACTTCCAGTTTACAAAAAACTTCCAGTGTGGGAAATTAGTCTTTTCTTTCCTAGGACGTATTAACTGACTGACGGTTCTGGATGTCTTATCACATACATTCAACATGTAATTTTGGAGCTGCCCAACCACAGGGGGTTAAGTTACAACTGTCAATAATACTTATTTGGGTCTGGGGTTCGTAGTCGTCGTTATCAGTGATTTAATATAAGTAACTGTACAATAGTAACACATACTTTTATAATTAGAACATTTTCATTTCAACTTTTTCTATTTTGTTTACAGCACCATATGAAAAAAAAAAAAAAAAAAAAAACGCAATCTTTTACCATCCTTAGTAAGGATCATAATTCTTACATCGAAGTATTTAACATTCAAGTTTGAATAAATAGTTTTTGTGATATTATTTAACTATTACTTGAATCCTTTATTTTGTGTTCAAAGATGAATTGTAAAAAATCATAAATACTAATGTTCTATTATAATCCTATTCTACTATAAATGGAATTTACACTTCTTAAGGAATTAAAGCATTTAATAAATTTTGTAACAATTTGGTTAAAGGTGTGGAAAAAAATGACATGGAACACAAGCTTTTGTGATATTAGAATACAAAACAGGTAAAATTTGTCAATAATATTACTATCTGTATTTTCTCCCTCTCAAAAAGTGATAACATCCTCCAAACTTAGATCTACTATTTGTTTAAATTTTAGCCCTGCAAATGCAAAAAAAAACTCATTCTCTATTTTAACACATTTATGCTGAAGATTGTCATTTAAAAATGCTTTCATTATAAAATCTGCATCTTTTAAATTCATTTAGGTTTTAGTAATTTATAGGTATACATACGTACACACATTTCACTCTCTACTCTCTATGGGTGGACTCATATGGACGGTAAAAAAGAAACTGAACAGAAACAAATGTAATACACCAAGCAAGGTTCAGAAATCTAGAAAAGTCAACATTAACAGTAAAACTCAAGCGACTAAAAAACAAAAACATACACATGCAAAGTATTTTTTTTTCTAAAAATTCCACTGCATTATTTCAATGCTTAAAGAAATAAAATTTTGAACCGATTAAAACAATATTGGACTAATGCTTCTAACAACATAACATTTTGAGCTTCTATGTGTGTAGCATGAAAGGGTTCTGAAAATCCTTGGGGATCTGTCAAAAATTATCTCACAAATCTTAAGTACTTAAGAAAATCAAATCAGTGCATTAAAAGTTTCTTGTTAAATTCTCACCATTTATGTGTGTACAAAAAATGAGTATCTTAAAAGTCAGACAAAAAATGCAATAGACAAAAAGATGAAAGCAGCTAGCATACAATATGAGTCAAAATTACATACAGTAAAAAAATCAAAATCAATCAGAACTTTAAGATGAATTCACTCACATAAATTGTCAGATATTTTTAACATAAAACTCAAGGAAAACATAAAAATTTAATCATCCATTACCATTCTAAACAAATACATTTAATAAATAGAAACCTGAATTCAACCTGAACCATTTCCACTTCAATTCTGTCATCTAAATTTACTCATTATGGTCAATTTTAAAAGAGCGATATTGGTTAAGAATAAGACTTATGCAAAAGTTTGAAAAATTGCCTTAAAATCCACGATGAATTTTTATAATAAACATATTAATTCCATGAAAATATTAATTTTGCTTAGGATTCTATATTAAGTGAAGTAAAAATTGCTGTTTGCTTACACAACATAGTAGAATTCAAATAATTTCTATTTTATTTAATGGCTGATTTCTACAACAGTTAGAACTTCTCCGAATGCTATAACACTTTAGTCAAAAGCAAAATTTACAATACAAAATATAAATAAGATTTTCACATGAAATTTCTCAGGTATAGTAAATTATGGAAAAACTATTTACATCAAAATTTAACTTTGAAAACACCTACAATTTTCTCCTGTTTGAAGAAAAATTACTAAGATTGGCACATCACTCAGTGAAAAGCATAGCAAAAATGTAGTTTCAAACTGTATTCCTCAAACTTAAGCAAGAAACAAAAATTGAACAGTTTTTTCTTTCACCCCATAGCTTACTGAGATACTCTGCTGATGTTTTAGCTAAGGGGGAAAGAAAAAAAATCTGATAAAATCAGAAACCAGTAAATGTTACATATTTTTAAAAAATACAGCCGACGCTCGATATAACGACCATCTCCGTCCCCCAGAAAAAGGTCTTTGTAACGAGTGGTCGCTGTAAGAGGTAGAAAATAGAGTATATTGAGATGAAATTGGGTTTTTCCCACCAGTCGTTGTATTGGATAGTCTTTATAACGAGTGGTCGTTATAACGAGCGTCGACTGTATTACCAAACAATTTAAGTTTCAATAAATTTAGCAAAATTTATAAAATAAATTTTTGCACATAATTGCGTAAACATATAAAATTATTATTTTAGTTGTTTTGCTTTATGTTTAATGGGTTTCGAGCCTTAATGAGCTCTACTGCACAAATGCATTTATATAATTATATTCAATAAAAAAGTCTGATTTATATAAAAATAGTTTGAATGTTCACTGATTTTCAGTGATGATCTTTTCTTATACGGCCAAGTAGTCCTTTTTTTAATGTTCGGTCAGAGCCAGCCTGTAAAACAGTTTAAATATTTAGTTATTTAACAAAGAGAAAAAAACGAAAAATAGTTCTATAAGCAATAAACGTCCCATAAATAATAAAATAAACCCTATAATTTATTTTTTAAGATTAAACCCTATTCAATGAAGAATTACTAAAGATAAGTATTTTTATTTCATTTATTTTTTGTAACTACTTTCATTTAAACTGTACAGGAAATATGTAAGTACTTTCTTTTAAAGTATATAAAACAAAAGTATACCTAATATTTTTCTAGGAAGGAAAGAAATGTACATTTGATAATAAAATAATTTCTGAAACACAATATTTCAAATGCCTACAGTAAGTGCCATGTACTATTGAGACTTAAATTTTTTTATTGTATGTCATTTCATTTGGTGTATTTAAAACACGTTTATATGAAAGGAAAAATATGCTACATCTCTAAAACAGTAAATGAAAAATCAGCTTCACATAAGAACATCAACCTCAAATGATTGAAATCCTTAATTGCAATGTGCTTGCCAAAAAAAAAAAAAGAAAAAGAAAAAGAAAAAATTTTTGCATTTTGTTTCACATACATTCACTAATAAAGATTAACAAATACCAGTCTTCGTAGACTCAACCAATCCAATGGTTCGGAAGACTTTCTAGAGACACAAACATCATACATTTAACTCTCCATAGCTCAAAGTTCCAAGGAATCCAGACCTTCAAGTTATTGGTAGTTCATGCTATGGAAACTTCCTATAGCCTTCTCAAGAGTTTGGGAATCAATAAAAACTTTGAGCTAAAGGAATATTCGAGTTATAAGGCTTTGAGTTATCACGAGTTGACTTATTTGCATCTTAGCATCTTTGCTATAAATTTATTTCTAAATACAAAAAGGATGCCCTCTCAAAAAAGCAACCAAGGCTTAAGATTACTCATTTTTAAATGTCACTCAAACTAATTGACAAGTAATCACTGGAATTATTAACAAAAACATATTTTACCAAAAGAGTTACACAGGTAATCTTGTAAGCTTCTGGATAATATAGTCACAGGTTTCGTGTTGAAAAATGTTTTTGGTAGCCCTATAACATTTGTATACAATTTAATTTGCTTGCTTGTACATCATTATGCTGTGGCCCCTCGATGAGTGAAGTGAAGTATACATTATTACATTGTTTTTACTACATATGTTTCATTTTGCCACTAAAAATGCCAAGTGGCAGGTGCAGAAACTGTTGCTGCTTTGTATTACTAGCAATACTTTATAAAATTCTCAATACAAGACTGCTAAGTACCGAATACTACTCGACGAGAATTCTAACTCTGATGCTTTAGAATTGTATTTCAAAAGCAAAATTCTTTTGAAAAACTTAACTAAGGAATGATTTGGAGAAGGAGAGGGGTGCACGCATAAGAGAAAAATATTGAAAATATAAAGCCAATTCAATGAAGAAGGGATGCAATTAAGATGGAATGTAGCAGATCTTTCATAGGTAGCTTAGTAGTATAGAAGAATTTAAACCAATATGATTGAAGATTAAACAATTGCAGATAATAGGTAGTACTGTTGGTTGGCACTGCATGGGCTGATTGATTCATAGATAATCTTATGCTTATATGTGGATCAAGTTTGATCAAATCAAAAGTCAATGCTTCAACTCTGGTGATCTTCAACGGCATGAAAACTTTCTTTGACGGCGAAATGGAGTATAATTTGAGATCTAATTATATTAGTTTGTTTTACATTAGATAGTAATTTTAAATTTTATTCTTGGAATAATTCCATAGTTATGGTTATTTAATACTTATTTTTTACACAAATACATAAGAAATGATCAGCACAGACTCTGATTCTAAGTAGGCAATCTTAATGAATGACATGAGGCTATCATAAACTTATTCAACCAATTTCAAGACACATCTGCTTCAGGAAAGATATAATTAACTGTATTTTGGCACTTATTTCTTTAAAGAAGAAACAAGCAACAGTCAATGTATAAAAATATATTATAATATTTATTTAAAACTTTTTAGAAACAAAATGTTAAATTTTCTGCTAAATATAAATTTCTAAATTACTCTTCAAATTAAAATGAATTTCAAAATCTTACTAAATGTTGAGTTCCCAGTAGTATGGAAGCTTTTTCATCTTCTTGAGGTTGAGTATCTTTTTCTGGAATGTTGCGAGACTTCAATAACTTTTGTTTTATTGCCTATAAATAAAATTATATCAGACCTTAAAACATATTTAACAATCACAGATATATATATTTTAAAGCAATGAAGTATGCTCAGGGACAGACAGGGATGAAAATTCAGCCCTGGCATATTTTTTCAGATGCAGCCCCGGTGGGGGGAGTGTCTGCCTGTGAACTAAAATCATGAACTTCTCCAAATTATACCCAAACAATTTTGAAATTTATTTACTGAGACCACACTGAGGGCAGTAGCAGAATGCAATTTAATATAAGTTTAATCGCGAGTCTATTTATTACTCAGATCGAATTTTGTAGTTTTAAAAATGTATTTTAAAACTAATCTTCAAAAATGTTGGGGGGAAAATGAAATTCAAGGGGTGTACTCAACCTTCCATTTTCCAAATCGAAATTTGTAAAGGGCATCTGTTATACATCAATTAATAGTATAGAAAAGGGGGTCCTTCCTCTCTGCACAATATGTCATTGGGGAGTCCAACATGCCACTCTCTGTTGAGCTGCTATCACATAAACATGGCTGTCACTATTGATTCTCCCGCCAAGTGTGGATTGCAAAGTGTTTTGCAAATTTCTGCAGATTCTTATTGTGAAATTTTGCAACGCTTACAGTGAGCTATTCAAAACAAATGAAGAGCCGGGCTGACTTCTGGATTGGTTCTGATCCATGGCAACGAATGTCTTTATAGCGCTTGTGTAACCCAACAGCTCATTCAGCAATTTCAACGGCACCTTTTTGAACACCCACGATTTAGTTCCGACCGAGTGCCAAGTGACTTTCATCTGTATTCTGAACTGAAGCAGAGGCTTGGGGTCTGGAAAGGCATTGTGCTTCCAAAGTGACGTGGAACTCAAAGGCACCATCACAACTCACTTCCAATCACTGGCAGCGAAATTTTACCGGGAGGGTATTATAAAGCTTGTTCACATATGTAACAAATGCTTCAATCATCAAGGTGATTACTTAGGGCAGAAATCTACATTGTACATTACTTTTGATAATAAAAGTATTTTTTGTATATTCATCCGTTTCATTTTGTAGCCTACCAGAGGTTGAAAGAAAAAAACAGGCCTCGTATTTTTAAAAGTAAGACTTTTCTGTAATTAATCACAATATGCTTTCTAAGGAAAAACATGAATGGGACAGGCACACACACAGGCTTTCTGTTGCTTTTAAAATGAAATTTAAAATAAAATTAAGGCATAATAAAAGCACATAGATTGCTTTACCATTTTGTTTAATTTAAAATGTAAATGTTTTTATATGACAAATAAAATTTAAAAACCTTTTTTTTCTTAAATTAAAGTTTTACGTAGGAACAGAAGAACAAACTAATTATAATATGAATTTCAAAAACCTTTACAAAAGTGTAATGAAGCACAAAAATAATGATTAATGAATATTTTTTATTTATAAGTTACAAGTAGATATATTTTACATTACGAAAACAAAAAAAAAAAAAAAAAAAGAAAAGAAAGAAAAAGTCTACATAAATAAAGCATAATACCTGTGAAAGTAAAATTTTCTTAGCATCATTTTTTAGGGCCATTAGTAAATCTAGCCATGTCCAAGTTTTGTTGTGATACTCTATAGTTGACAATACTAAACTTAATTCATGAACATCTTCAATGTTTTTCTCTTTTTTACCTTTATAACTGACTCGTATTGGTACCTCAGGTATTTTTATAGAAAAGAATGTATGATTTTTATCTGCTCTTTCCTAAAAAGTAGAAACAAATGAATAAGTTATATGACAGTTTGAAAAGTTGTTGCTTTAATGAATATGAACTTCAAACACTGTATTAGAGAAAATTTAAAAATATGTTACAAACTGCTTTCTAAGATTATGTATTTACTTTATGATGATATGATCTATATGATTATATACTTACTTATGAATTTCCATATTGACACAGACAAAATATATTAGTTTTATCTACCTATCAATCTCTCTCTCTCTCTCTATATATATATACATACCGTATTACCCCACATCAGCCGGCATGCCACAAAATTCAAGGGTCACCAAATTTTTAGTAACTCTTGCCTGGTCCTTTCCGGCATACCGGAAAAACCGAGGTTAGAAAAAAAATTTGATTTAATACTATAATAATAAGTGTATGTTCAACTTAAAATATATATATATATATATATCATCTTATGAACAGTTTAATTTTGCAAAGATTAATTAACAAAATCATTTCTGTTATGACAGTAAAAATTTCAATGAATCATTTTATAAAAATTAAATTTAAACTAAACAAATATTTGTTGTTCTAAAATTTAAATATTTCAGTTGTACAAAGAATTTACTACAGCTATTCAATAAATAAAAAATAAACTTACCTCTCTCAAAGGAACTAAAAATAATTTATTAAAACAAGTTATGAATGAATCGCTGTGACAATGATTGCTTTTGAATCCATTGCAATTGGCATATAACTAGATCCATAACTAACGACCAACAGTAATAACAAACAAATATTAATTTCATTTCCTATATTGTTCTTGATTAAACAAACCAGATTTTCAGTCTGACAAATATTCTTTCAGAAATGAGTCATCAAATTCACTTTCCTCACTTTCTACATCTGTCAAACTTGACGCTGGAACTGAACTGAGAATTTTGTTGGAAAATGAACCGTGAATTATCCGGCATGCCAGAAAATTCGAATTTTCTGGCATGCTGGTCAACCTCTTTTTTCCCGGCATGCCGGCTAATGCTGGGTAATACGGTATATATATATATATATATACATATTAGGGTGGCCCTTAACTATATGGCATTTTTCCAAAGTTAAAATTTCCTTGCTCCCACCCCCCAATCTTGTTCCAATGAACAAAAAAACACTCTGTACCAAATTTTAATTCATTTGAACAATTTCTATGAGTGCCGCAAATGACTTAAAGTTTAGTCAGTATCTGAAATTTCGTGAATTTTTTAAAAAGATTGCAGTATTTAATAATAACACAAAAATTATTAGAGAAAATTTTTTTTTTTTTGACAAACAGTTTCTGTAGAGTTAAAACATAGTATAAACAAATAAATATTTTGCCTTATTGTTTCCTAAGTGAGGATTTGGTAGCAGTAGGGTATCTTTTGCGGTCTTCAGCTACGATATGCAAAACGAATTGTTTTTCACTTTCATCTTTTGTGAGAATATTATTATATTCCTGAATTAATTTGATACCTCTTTCTGCAGCATCATTCACAACACTTAATTTCTCAATTTTTTCTTTCCCTCTTATACAACTAGGGTCATCTTTCCATATTGAAGGATCTTTGCTGATAAAATTGGAATTAATAGAAAATCGGGTGAAGAAATATTTTGTTACTGGTGTTACAAATGACAAAAACTCGTTGTTTACAAATAAAGAAAAATTATTTTGATGTGGAATATATCTTTTTTGTTGGTTTTCTTCTTGCTCCTGTTCTTTATCTGTATCTGCTTCCAACAAAATTTCTACCATATTTCTCTTCACTGTGAGTGGAACAGTATCATCAAATAAGGATAGAGCCATAGGTTCGGGAGCCAAATAGCAGAGATGATTTGAAATTTTTTTTAGAGCAATTTCACTTATTTCTTTATCAATTTCCCAATAATTGATCAACTTCTGAATGAACTGAAAATCATGATATGGTGCTTTAACTGCCTCCAGAGAGAGAAACCAAGCCTGAACGTAAATTCTAGCAAGAAAAATACATAATCTTCGTAACGAGCTCTTCTCATTTTCGGATAACTCAAATTGATTCTGAAATAAGTAAATCTTGAGCGCATAAATAGATTTTGACATCCACCTAGCGTGACTTACAGCTCCTGGCTTACGAAATGATATCCCGTTCTTAAGAATCCCGCCAAGAAAGATCATGCATAGTTCTAACAGTTCGCGGTAATCATCCCGCTGTTGTCTATGAGAAGAAAGGTGTTGTTCAAGAAAGTCGAGCACGGTTAAGCGTACATCATTGGGTATTTCATTGTCACCAATTTTATACATTGCTTTATCGAGTTTTGTCCAGGTTTCTCTAAAACTTTTGAAAAGTGTCATCTCTGGGCCAGAAGTTGCACTCATTAGAGAGTCAAAACATCCCTTCAAAATTGGCTCAAAGATATGATGACGACAAGGGAGATACAGCAGATTGCGATTAAACATGTTTTCCAGATTGGTACAGGCACCATTTATCCTTCCTAAGTTGCTACGTGTGGTATCACAGCATAGTGCTTGAATTTTATCAAATATTCCCCACTTTTCGACTGCTTGATAAACAGCCATGGCTTGGTCTTCTCCTGATGATGTGGTTATTTCAGGGACTCCCAACAGTTGCTCCTTGCCTTGGAAAGTTACTATAATTGCTAGTCGATCAACCTTCTCAACTCCAGCGAGATCTGGGAGCAATTTTCCATCCCAGTATAGTACTAATTCTTGACACTCGTTTAAGTTGAATTTTTCCCGAATTTCCGCATGTCTCTCTTCTCTAAATTTTTTTCGTAACCGTTGAAGGGAAGCTCGGTTTATTATCAGGTCCTTTGTATCGTGACCCAACGCTTCTGCAGCAGCTATCAAAATGTAAACACCATTTCGGTCAGTGATTTTACACCTGTCAAAAACTTCCGAAAGACGAGGAGTAAAAAACTGCAATGTACCTCGTGTTTCTGTGCGAGTAATGTCTGTACTCGTAAATGTGTCAGTTGCTGGTAATTGCGTATCATAACAGAAGAAGGACTGTCACTGTCATCAAAACTATCACTGCTTGGGTTGCTGGAGGGCTATATCACAACTTGTTGTGGTTGCTAATTGTAGTTCCATTTCTTCATAAGCTCTTTTCTTTCGAGCAACTTCCAGTTTTTTTTCATTAATGTTCTTTCTTCTTTTTGTGCTAGTTTTTGGTCAACACCAACCATGAAGCCCGGTCGCCCTTTCTGGCGCTGAAGAATTAAGAATTTTCTATCCTCTTCATTTTTCATATCTTCCAAAGCATTTGCATGTGCTATGTCAAAAAGATCGTCCATAATTTCCACAAAAGAATCTCTCCTCTCTTTTCTTTGCTTGAGGTTCTCGAGAAACTTTTCTGTAAATGCTTCCATTTATCGTGCAGTTCTATTAGTCTTTCAGTACAATGGTCCGTTCTTCTAGTAGGAATTCGAGCTTTTTGCCAGAAAGCTGAAACTTCTTGAATTACTATTGCAGCACTAGCTTTTATGGTCAAATTTACAACTTTCAGATTGTAAAAAAAGACGCTTAAAACTTGCCTATTCGATGGTAATTTCGCTCGAACAATTTGATTGAAAATGTAACCAACAAGATCAATATAAAAATATTTTCTTAGGTTATGTGATGAGCTACCGGAAGACGTTGATGTCATTTTAAAGTCTGGCACAAATAACAAGCAGCACTGGCGTGGACAGCTGCTCTCACGCTAATGCATGGTCGCGGGTCGCGTCTCACCCCCCTTTATGATAGTCATAAAATGCCTAATCATAAAAGTATTCTCATCACCTCGTCTAAATACAAATGATAAAACTTACGTGTTGGTGTTTTTACCGCTAAGTTTTCAAACGCACAGCTGATTGAAAGCGATCCGCCAATTTGGATTCGTTCTAAGCCTCCGGCGAGAACGCTGCTGTGACGTCATAAGCCGTGACGTAGTTTTTCCCGCGCTTTGAACACTGTGGAATGTTCCAGAACGATCATGAAACTGATGATCGCGCGCTCCGCCTTACAGGGCATGCGCTGTAGACGGATATGTAAAGCGCGTGTCCTATTTAAGGCGGCGTAGGGTGTTAGCTTGTCACTCGCTTGTTTACTCGCTCTCTCCGGCTTGCTTAGACTTGCTTGTTTTGTTTTCGCGTTTTGATCTTTGGTTGTCGGCTGGCGTAGGATGAATCGTCTCGCTCGTGGCATCTGTGCTTTGGCTGTTAAGCTAGCATTAGAATAGAATAATGCCGAGCTTAGATAATATTAGGCACGAGTCACCTAACGCAGCAATATTTTAATTTGATGTTTTATTAAATTAAGTTTGCAATAGTTACTGTAGCCGATCTATGTTTTTGAAGTTTTAAATAAACTAACATTGGTTTTCAACTTGACGAATCTTTTATTTCTGCATCGCCATACTTCTGTTATTCAATGTGACATTCGGACGTGAAGGGTGCTTCTACTTCTACAAGAAGGCCTTGGATTCTGTCTGTGAATGCGAGGTCATCAGGGGTTATGGGCCCAGTTGCCCTTCCCTTTTTCGAAAAACTATTTGAATGAATGGAAATTGTAAAAAGAAGCAAGAAATAGAAGGATTAATGAAGAAGTATTGTCGTCAAGTGGAAATGGATAAACTTCAAGATAAAAATGAAATTCGAAGAAAATTTAATTAGGGAGGGCCGAGTTGAAGAATTTTTTGGAAATTACAAGATTGAAAATTTTTTGGAAAGTTGCAAGATTGAAGAATTTTTCTGGATTTTGAGAAGATTGAAGTATTTTTTTGAAATTTTTGCAAGTTTGAAGAATTTTTGCCCTCGGAAGATCCTGCAAGATGTCAAACACGGTGATCCAGATCGAGAAGCTGAACAACCAGAATTACGTCGAATGGGCGACCAACGTGAAGTTTTTATTATTGGATAGAAATGCATGGAGCATTGTAGAAGGGACTGAAGAGGAACCGGTGGAAAATGCAGCGGCCGGCATCACAAGAGCTGAAGTAAAAGAATATCAAGCCCGGAAAAGAGCAGCATTGTCCTTAATCTTCCTGAACGTGGAACAGAGGCTAAGAAAAATAATAGAAAATTGCAAAAGTCCGGCAGAATCCTGGAACAAGCTGAAGTTGTATTTTTATCCGGAGAACCGGTGTGTCAGCATGCAACTTCTGAGCGAGCTTAACAGCTGTAAACCGGAGAGAAACGAGAACATCAGCCTGTATGCGGCGAGGCTGCAACGTTTGTTCGACAGGATAAAAGTCATATATCCACATTATCCCGAAGACAGCATTTCCTTCAACATTCTACAGAACCTGCCTAAAGAATTCGATCACATCGTCCAAGCGATGCTTACCCGAAAAGATGACGACTTCAGATTTGAGAAATTGGTGGCTGACCTTGTGGTGGAAGAGAATCGACTTGCCTTGAAGACTAAAACTAAAGAACATATAGAAGCCATGTCGACCCAAGCCCAGCCGAGATGTTTTGAGTGCGGGGAAGTCGGGCACTACCGAAGATCATGTCCTAATCGCCAATCAAGGACCGAAAATTTTTCGTTCCCACAAGACCAAGACACTCAACGAGGCCATCAAGTGGACCAACGAGGAGGTCATCAACCCCGTAATCCCAGAAGAGGACACCATCGAGGACGAGGACGAAGATGGAATGGCGGCAGAGGAAGAAATTTCAGTAACCGACGGAGATCTCCATCGAATGAGAGATGTGAGTATCAATCATTTTTCCTAACTGAAGCAAACATAAATTTGGTAGGGGCAGACAAATCTCAGTGGATTTTTGACACGGCAGCTAGCCATCACTACTCCCATAATAGAGACTGGTTTAGGACATTTACTCCTTTAAAAGACACCAAAATGGCCGTCGCGGTAAAGAAGCAGACTTTTCCCATAGAAGGTTACGGGGAAATTAAAGTTCGTTTTGGTGAACGGTCTGTAGTTTTGCAGGATGTAATGTACTCGCCTAGATTGAGAAGAAATATTTTGTCGGGAGCAAAATTCGACATAGGGGGTGCAAAATTTCAAGGGGGTGGTGGCTCCGTGGAGATGTTTGACAAATATAATAAAATTCTTTTTAAAGCTAAATTAGATAATGGAATTTATATTGTAGATTCAGAAAAATCTAGTCAATTGCCATTAACTTCTAGTCAAGAAAATGTAAATACCCTTTTTGAATCTAGTCATGTAAAAAGTCCCGTTAATTGTAATCATGTAGATATTGAAACTTGGCATAAAAGATTCGGGCATGTAGGCACTGACAGCATTAAAAGAACTGCTGATAATGACGCAGTAAAAGGGCTACCAAAGCTTAAAAATGTTAAAGTAGATTGTGATCCGTGCAGGCTCGGAAAGTTTAAAAGAGTAAGTTTCAAACCTACGGGAATTACAAAATCCAAGAGGCCATTAGATTTGCTATTCAGTGATGTTTGGGGTCCTTGCAATGTAGAGGGAAGAAATGGTGAAATGTATTTTGTATCAGTAATTGATGATTTTTCTAAAAGATGCTCAGTATATCCCATTAAAAGAAAAAGTCAAGTTTCGGAAATACTGATTAGACATATAATTAGGGCAGAAAAATTCATCGGGAAAGAAGTAAGGGCCATCAGAACAGATAACGGGGGTGAATTTGTAAACGATGAACTAGATGGGTTTTTAGAAAAGAAAGGCATCGAACATGAGTTAACTGAAAGATATACTCCAGAACAAAACGGGACAGCCGAAAACTTTAATAGAACTATTGGAGATATTACGCGTGTAATTTTAAATGATAGCGGCTTACCACAAAGTTTTTGGCCAGAGGCAATGCTATATTTCGCCTACACGTGGAACAGAATATGCCACTCTAATCAAGTAAAAACTCCTTTTGAATTGTATGTAGGGCGTAAACCTTCAATAAATCACCTAAGAGCTTTCGGTACCATAACGTATGTAGGAGTACCAAAACAACTAAGAAGAAAGCTAGATATGAAAGCAGAAAAAGGGGTTCTGATAGGTTATGCATTTCATAGAAAAGGTTACAGAATTTACCTCCCCGAAAGTAATAAAGTAATAGAGTCGATAAACGTGTCTTTCAAAGAAAATACGATGTACAAGTCTGACTTTCCGGAAAAGGGTGAAGAAAATGATCTGGTACTAAATTGGGAAATGGCACTAACGCCGGCTATAACAGAGAACGAAGATGATAGAGCGGGAGGACGATTGAGTTCAGGTTCTTCAGATTCAGAGAGCTCGGCAGGTAGTGAGGGTGAATTAGAATCGGATAGTGAAAATGATTTGCCTTTACGGGACGCAGTATGGGTTAGAAAAGTCGTAAAAAGGAAAGACGGTACTAGAAACGACGTATATTATTTTGAAAAGGGGGAAAATAAAAGATTAAGATCTAATCATGACGTTCAAAAATATTGTACAAAAAATAATATAGCTTATGATTCAAAATTATTTAGTTTTCAAGGAAAAGATTTAACAGAGGGAGAAGTAAATAATGTTTTTGTATGTTCTCGGGTGGATGATAAGTTATGACTAGAAAATGAAATTATAATTCCAAATACTTACAAACAATCATTAAAATTAAAAGAAAGGGAGAATTGGCAAAAAGCCATGGAACAAGAAATTGAAATTATGAAGCAACGGGAGGTCTGGACTTTGGCTAAATTACCAGAAAATGTGATTCCGGTAGGCTCGCGCTGGGTATACACTTTAAAAAAGGATCATAAGGGAAATATTGTGTCTTATAAGGCCAGGCTTGTAGCTAATGGAATGAATCAGGTCAAATTTCTAAATTATGAGGAGACCTATAGCCCGGTTGTAAATTTTGGGATTATAAGATTCTTTTTTTCATTTTTGGTCAGTTGTGAAAATTGGAAAAACGTCCAATGTGATGTTAAAAGTGCGTACTTATATGCCCCGATAGACGAAATTATTTTCATGCGTCAGCCTCCTGGATTTGAGGAAAAAGGCAGGGAAAATTATTACTGTAGACTGAATAAAGCAATATATGGCTTGCATCAAAGTGGCAGATTATGGTATTTTGAACTGGATCAAATTTTGTTGAAAATTGGTTTTGAGAAATTTAAATCTTGCAATTGTGTTTATTTTAACTCTAGCGTAATTTTACTTGTATATGTTGATGATATTGTGATTTTCGGACAAAAAGAATGTCAAATAAATGGTGCCATTAATTCGTTGAGTAAATATTTTGATTTAAAAGTACTCGGAAGTACGAAGAAATTGTTAGGTGTAGAATTTGAAATTAAAGGAAAAGACCTATATTTACATCAATCTTCGTACATTAGCGAAGTAAATGACAAATTCAGTAAATTCAAATTTCCTATATCTTCTCTTCCCATTAGTAAAGGCACCGTTTATTCGAATTCTGATTGTCCAAAATCCCAAAGTGAAATTTCTGAAATGTCGACATATCCTTATCGAAATTTGCTAGGATGCTTAGCGTTCATCGCTAATAGAACTAGACCTGATATTGCTTACGCTGTAAATTTATTTAGTCAATTTCAAAACAACCCAGGGATAAATCATTGGAATGGACTGGTTAAATTATTTGGATATGTATATCAAACACGAAACTTAAAGTTAAGATTGAAATGTAGCAAAATTCAAATTGTGGCTTTTTCTGATGCAGACTATGCGGCAAATCGAGATGACAGGACATCTCTGGGGGGTCAAATAATAATGTTGGATAATGCACCTATAGAGTGGAGGACATTCAAACAGAAAAGTGTAAGTCTTTCGACCATGGAGTCTGAATTCATCGCGTTAACTGAAACTGCAAAAGAAACTATGTGGTTTGACAGAATTCTCGATGAATGTATAAAAGGTAAAGTAGTTGAAAAATCAAAATGTAAAGCCATAATATATGTTGATAATCAAGCGTCATTAGATTTTGTGAAATCACCCATAGAAAATCATAGGAGCAAGCATATTGACGTAAAACTATTTTTTATTAGAGATTTAATTTATAAGAATATTTTCAATGTCAATTATGTAGAAAGTAAATCTAACTTGTCCGATATTTTCACGAAGCCACCTACTCACCGCGAACTGCAAAGATTTTTTGAAATGTTTTTCGAATCAAATGTAAAATTGTGAATTTTTAATAAGTCTTTAAGAGCAATGCCTAATGTGAATTTAAAAGAATAATGCTGATTTTGAACAGTTACTTGTGTTTGTTTTTTTTTTTCCAGATTGATTGTAAAGTTATGAATAAGTGTAAAAGAATCCATGTTTTTTTGGACAATTGCCATGATAGCTGGACTCTTTGTGAAAAATGTAAAAGGACATTTTTCTGTGGACTACCGACGATCTGGAAAAATGAATTTTGTTAAATAAGATGAAAATTAAGATTGATATTTGTTGTTATTGTTAAATGTGTTTCAGATCATGTTCTTCAGTAGATTTATGAGATTGAGCATCTGTAATAGATGTAAGATAATTGAAATCTGAATTTGGTCTGGTAATTTAACATGTTTTTGAAAATTATTAACTTGAATTAACATTGGGCTAAAGTTCTTAAAATATGAACTTATTTTTTGAGTAAGAAAGTTTTTATTTGGATAATCTTTGGAAATTTTGTTTAATTAGACGATGTGATGAGAAGGGAGGGCTAATGATAGTCATAAAATGCCTAATCATAAAAGTATTCTCATCACCTCGTCTAAATACAAATGATAAAACTTACGTGTTGGTGTTTTTACCGCTAAGTTTTCAAACGCACAGCTGATTGAAAGCGATCCGCCAATTTGGATTCGTTCTAAGCCTCCGGCGAGAACGCTGCTGTGACGTCATAAGCCGTGACGTAGTTTTTCCCGCGCTTTGAACACTGTGGAATGTTCCAGAACGATCATGAAACTGATGATCGCGCGCTCCGCCTTACAGGGCATGCGCTGTAGACGGATATGTAAAGCGCGTGTCCTATTTAAGGCGGCGTAGGGTGTTAGCTTGTCACTCGCTTGTTTACTCGCTCTCTCCGGCTTGCTTAGACTTGCTTGTTTTGTTTTCGCGTTTTGATCTTTGGTTGTCGGCTGGCGTAGGATGAATCGTCTCGCTCGTGGCATCTGTGCTTTGGCTGTTAAGCTAGCATTAGAATAGAATAATGCCGAGCTTAGATAATATTAGGCACGAGTCACCTAACGCAGCAATATTTTAATTTGATGTTTTATTAAATTAAGTTTGCAATAGTTACTGTAGCCGATCTATGTTTTTGAAGTTTTAAATAAACTAACATTGGTTTTCAACTTGACGAATCTTTTATTTCTGCATCGCCATACTTCTGTTATTCAATGTGACATTCGGACGTGAAGGGTGCTTCTACTTCTACAAGAAGGCCTTGGATTCTGTCTGTGAATGCGAGGTCATCACTTTACTCTTGACCTCTGACCGGATGTGGAGTCTTCTTCGAGTGGGGGCGGTAGAAATGGAAATCGGAGAAGGGAATGGGAGACATATAGGAACTAAACAGATAAGACAGGGGAGCAAAGTTTTAGATTGGAGCTTTTTCTTTTTTTTTTTAATTTGCACAACACATTAAATTCCTCTAAAATAGATGTTCTGGGCATGTAAATTTCAAAATGACCAAGTATGTGTGTGGACAGGACATACAAAAAAATTTTCGCAAGTTTGTTGTCGAAATTCTTGCATCACCAGGAAAGCGCCATGCATCGCGGAAAACGTCTTGACCAAGCAGCTTCGTAATCTATATTAATATCTCAGAGGAAACGGCAGGAGAGGCAGGGAAGTCCACAGAAAGATAGTTAAAGTAGAATAACACTTTTAATAAGACATACGACCATTAGAAATGTAAATCTGCTAGAAAAAAATTAACTTGAAAAAAGGTGAAAAATTCATATTTTCGGTGAAAATTTGACAATTTCATGCTCGTTGCGGCACCCCTTAAACTTTTCCGATTGAGCTAATATTTTGCACACATCATTTTATTGTTCATTGGAACAAAATAGGGGGGTGGGAGCTAACTTTTGTAAAAGTTGAAAAATAAGGGCCACCCTAATACATATAGATAAAACTAAGTTAATACTAGCCACATATTCATTATTATTTACTCATAACAATATTTCAATACAGAGACAAATAAGTAAATAAAACTTTGAAACATTGGAATATTATGAAAAATAATTAAAATCCATTCCAGTCTGAATGAAGAAAATAAGGGAGACTTAAAATGAAACAAATGTGTGCCTGCAGTGTAGCTAACCTTCAGAGACAAAAACACAAATTATCTTAAAATGATGCTGCGATGTAAAAAGATGTCCTAAAATAATAATTAAAAATTTAAATTGAACCTTAAATGGCAATAAATATTTCAAAATGATGGTATTCATGGAAAAAAAATAGTTTTTTGAATGTGGAAGCATTTGAGTATCAGTTCAAATCTTTTAAAAATATCTTGGAATCATTTTGGATGAAAACCTTTCATTCTTACCACATATACAGCATTTGAAGGTCAAATCAACCAATTATTTACAACATTTAAGATGCCTAGCAGGAAAATATTGGGATTACAATATTAGTTTCAGAACATACTTGTACAACTCAGTTTTGCTCAGAATAATTGCTTATGCAGCTTCGATTTGGGCAAGAAATCCAACTACAAGATTAAATTTAAATCTTTTGAAATTGCAACGTCCTTTATTATTAAATTTAACAGGAGCTTAAGCAACAACAGCAAATAGTTCTTTACAAATAATCACTGGTATACCTCCTTTAGATATTCAAATTTCCTATGAAGCAAAAATAGGAACATTAATTAGACTTAACAAGGACGTTGTAACCAATTTTGGAAGTCTTCGATTGTCTACGTTTGAAAAGAAAGTCAAAACAATTTTATTTCATCCAAGTGTTTGTTTAGCCTCTTCATTAAAAATAAACTCATTAAATTTGGACAATTCAAACAATGTTTCTAAATCCTGTTACTTCACAGATGGTTCGAAAACAAAACAAGCTACAGCGGCTGCTTTCCTTAATTTAAATAGTATAACTCCTACTAAGGAAACCACCTATCCTCTAAATGTCTCCAACTCATTTTTTCAAGCTGAAGAATTTGCTTTAAGAGAAGCAATAAATCATGAAGTAAATCATAATAATTTACCATCAATTATATACAGTGATAGCCAGTCGGTTATCAAATCAATTAGTAATCTAAACCCAACAAACTCATTAATAGCTGAAATCCAACAGTAACTTATTAATCACCATTCAATAAAAATTTCTTGGATTAAAGGTCATTCAAACTCTGATGGAAACAATAGAGCTGATTTTCTAACAAATCAAACAGCAAATGGATTATTAGTACCAACAAAACAATATTCTTTACCATTTCCAAGAAGTTTTGCAAAACATAATTTATTATTACAAGACTTATTGACTGATTGGCAAAAACGTTGTGATCAAGAACTTACAAGAAGAGAAATCTATAAAATCCGTTCCAAAGTTAAGTTTATTCCTTTGAATTTAGATAGATATGAAGTATTTTTCTTTACTGGCCATGGCCCATTTCCTTCATACCTAAAAAGATTCCACCTAAGAAATACTGATCTCTGCAGATGCAAAGCACCTGGAAATCCTCAACATTACATACAGCACTGTATTCATACTTCTTCATTCCATCTTCGTTCTACAGGCAATTATACTCAAGACTTTAAAAACTATTATTCGTTTCCTGCTGCAAAAAAGAAAATTACTGCTTTCATTTCTTTTCTAATAGACCACAAGCATTTTCTTTTCGGATAATATATTTTTTTTTCTTTACGTCAATACTATTAACTGCACCGTTTTCTTTTTCTTTCTTCTGTTATTTAGTTATTTATTTATCTACATTTTTTTTCTTTAATTATAATGTTTTATTATATACAGTCAAGTCTCCATATAAAGAAAACTCTATTTAGCGAAGTTTTCTATATAACGAAGCATGTTCTGTGACACAGAAAGTTTCAGTAAAAAAGCATGTAAATTTGTCTCCCTTTAACAAATATCAAATGGCCAAATTTCTCTATTGCGAAGTTTTTATGGGAGAAAGTGTCAATGTTCTGTTGAAGAAAATCAACAGTTTTCTAAAACATATGTTGACTTAAGAATGTGCATTTCAGAGCTGTCTAAAGCTTGGTAATTGAATGTAAAAGTCTTAACAATTTCGAATTCATTTAGAAAAGCTGAATTTAGAAAGGGTTCATCATCAGAAGAGCAAGAACTGGAGTCTAATGTGGATAGTGAGCCGGATGTTACAGAAATTTGAGACAGTTTCCGTAAAAAGAATGGTGTTCTAGATGATGTCAGTCTAGAAGATTTTTTGGCAGTTGTGATTCTGGCTTATCCACTACTGGTCACTTGACTGAAGCAGAAATTCTAGACTCAGTTTTAATGAGTAATGATTACAATGACAAAGTGAAGAGCAAGATGTAGAAATAGACTATCCATCGAAATCATCGACATATGAAATCAGAACAGCTTTTGACACCATCCGTTGCG
Source organism: Uloborus plumipes (assembly GCA_038373865.1). Lineage (NCBI taxonomy): Eukaryota > Metazoa > Arthropoda > Arachnida > Araneae > Uloboridae > Uloborus > Uloborus plumipes. The sequence continues at coordinate 109,288 of JAXGGA010002897.1, forward strand.
GATTGCAATACCAAGAAAATGTTCCTGAAGAGGTATTTAAATCACTTCACACATGTGAAGAATTTTATGAGCAAAGTGTTTCCAAAGTGCAGCAAAAAATCACGGACAGTAAAACTAGTGTCGTCGACCAAGTTCAGGTTTTATTCTTTTAATTTATTAATTTAAAAATTTGCTAAAATTCACCAATTACACTACAGATGCGAGCAGCATTCCTAAATCAATTTAAAAGGTTAATAAATTAATTTAATTAGTATTTCTTAATTCATTCACTGCGTTACATTTATAATTTCAAAATATGCACAGTATTTATTAATTGCTAAAATGTATTTATTCTAAAAATAATAAAGTGAGAATCAACCTAATGAACTACTTACACATGTATAGCCCCTATTGAAAAAATAAGCATAGAAATTTACTATTTTCTTTATAGCGAAGTTTCTATATAACGAACCTTTTCAATGGTCCCTTGCGACTTCGTTATATGGAGACTCGACTATATATATATATATATATATATATATATATATATATTTTTTCCTTTTTCATTTAGTTTTTGTTCTTTATATATTTTATTTACTTTTTTTTTTCATTTATTTTATTCATTTTTTTTCCATTACCTTTATGTAAATATTTTACTTATATTTTTATTTTAAATTATTATTAACCAAAATTATTTTTCTTGTGTACATACCAAATTGAATGTTTACCCATGTTTGTTGTTTTGTACATTTGAACATACGTCATGCCGTAATTTGTTAAATTTAACATTGTTGAATATGTACAAAGGGATGGCGTATTTTTGAAAAAAAAAAAAATACATCTACAACTTGATATTTACAGTACAACCCTGAGTTTACATTTTCTGTCAGACCAGTGATAAAAAGCGTGCTAAGAGGGGAAAAAATCGTGGGCCGGGTTGAAAACCCAAGTATATTGTTTAAAAATTGATTTATCTAGCCTACTAGGGTTACACTAACCTTTAAGTGTTTTTGCTTTTAGATACAATTTCACTCGTATCATGTAACTAAAATTTGTTTCTTGGTTGCATTTGTAAAATAAATAAAAATATAATTTTTATGCTTTAAATTGCTAAATCAGTTGTGAGTACACCCACCATTATTTCTTCTTTGTCTTCACGGTTTGATCACTATCATTGCAAATGGGGATATTAAATACAATATTGAAATAATTTTTGATGTGCAACTTTGATCCTCAGTTGTTGTGAAGGAAGATTGGAGGAATCCACTCTCACAAAGGACTGTAAAACTGAACAAAAAGAATGCCAGCACGGCTTTAAACAGCTAGGGAATTTAACTTATCATACAGAAAAAAAATCTTTTAAAAAAAAAGTTCACCTGAGTCTTGTAGATAAAACACAACCTTGATCTGCTTGTATAAAAACATATTTAGCAGAGTTTTTGAAAGGGAAACATATAAAATCCATAAAATAATCTTTCAACATAACCTATAAAGCTTTATTCAGGGACCAGCAGAAAATGACATTGGAAGAGGATTAACATACAAAACGGCCAACGTAAAATCAGGGGTTCCACTGTAATTGAAATAAAGAATTTTTTAAGTTAAATTACTCATAACCTATAGTATCTAACATGAAATATACCTTCATTTTTTCAATATCATCTCTTTCACCATAAAATGTAGCTGAACTTTTTTGTTTAGGTTTCTTAGAAGTAGAACCCACAGGCTCTTCATCTTCAGAATGATCTTCACCCTTTTCTATTGAAATAGAAACAAATTTTGATGTTATTTGCCTTTAAATGAAGAAAACAAATAAGTGGATGAAATGGTTGATTTTAGCTTGTAATTAACCAAGTCAACACATAAATAAATGAAAATAAAAATAGAATTAATTTTTTAAACCAAAAATCCACATAAAATCAATGTCACTAGCTAGTGGCTAGAAAACTAGCTAGTGGCTAGAAAATAAATACTGACAAAAAATGTTTTCGCCAGAAGAAAAAATAATTATATTTTTTAAATCACCTTCAAGATTTGCCCCCTACATATAGTTGTAAACAAAGAAATGTCACTTAGCAGCCTCAGTGAGGTGCTTAGCTTGAACATGAACAAATTGGTGCCAAGCAAAAGGAGCATTCAAATCTTATTGGTTAGTTTTTTTTTTTATTCCAGAGAAAATCCTCAAAATGGCATACATGCAAAACCATCTGGCAACCTGTTTGTTTACTTTCGGTTTATGTTCTTTTGGAACAGAGTACAAAGAAATATTTTTAAAACTTAAGTTTCTTGGAAGCGTAGTTTAGATCTAGAGAACGGTATTTCAGAATTATTTGATAAATAACTAATGTTTGAAGGCACAGCGAATATTGGAGACTTTTTGATAAATTCATTGATAAATTTGTATTTCAGAGCTGTTTGATACATAAGTTATATTTTAATGCATAGTAAATATTACAGGGCGAGGACTGCTGATGGTCTTAGAAAAAGGTGAGAAAGGTGACAAATTTTAAAACAAAGGTGACTAAAAAGTGACAAAAAAGTAACTAAAAGGTGACTAAAAGTAATTTGTTAAGAATTCAAAAAGAAGAAAACGCTTATCCTTTTTTCTGACTTTCACCAAAATAGCCTCTACATACTATTTTAAAAGACTTAGATTCTAACAATGAATATGATAGGGCTGGAAGTAATAAAATAAACTGTTTTAGGACATATTTTTAAAAAAACTTTCAGTGTAAACTCTATGTTATGTTCAAAGATTTTTCTTTAAAATCAATTGAATTAACACCTGAAATTATGAAGTAAAGATTCTGACAATGTATTTAATGAACAATTTTTTTTTCATATTTTTAATAGCTTGTTGCAAAATTATCGGCATTCTTTTTCTTGTTTCTTTGTAAATACAAAGCATAAATGTTCGCTAAAAAGTATTGACAATACAGCATGAGTAAGAAAATAAAATTTGAAAAATCAGAAACTTTAATTGAAGCAAAATGATAACTTACAAGGTGAAAATAAAATAACATTGAAGTATAAAACTGAAGATATTATTTCATATGAATAAAAGTGTAATGTCTTTTGCTTGGGGGGGGGGGGAGGTTCTGAAAATATACAGCGGCACATGTCCAATACTGAAGAGAGAAAAACTTTTATATCATATTTTAAGTCTTGTGAGCACTGTGCTGTGAAAATGTTTTTTTTTTCTTTTTAATTT